>BQKZ01009353.1:0-12979 GCA_036244855.1 Temnopleurus reevesii
CTATAATATAGTGAAAGAATTTAGGTAAAATAATCCCTAGTTACCAAGATATAGACATATCAAAAGGAAGCAACTCCACATATTTCATTGGAAATAGAAAACACGTTTTCTTGATTTACTACAAAACATGTTTCCCAGAGTTGCTTCCTTTTGTCAGAGTAGGGCAGTACTGTACATAGGGGGTGTTGTTCAAAAGTTGCAATTAATCCCAAGTTGCTATTGATCCGAACGTGTCAATCAAAATCATTGTTTCATGCGAGTCTTGTGAAATGTATACATACCCGTACCGTGCGCTAATAAGAATATGTATTACAATTTACAAGCCAAAGACAAAGTTACAGATGGTTTGTATATGAATGAACATCTTAGTCCTCTATTTATCTTGATTTACCTTGATGTTGGGCATAAAGTAAAACAAATTTATTTACCCCTCTGAAACATCTTTACAATATCGGCTCAAAAATGTTGGTAGAGCAGTAAAATGGTTAGAGATTAATTTTCTGGTGTGTAAAAAGACTATGGAGATCAATGAATGACCACTGACTAGTAGATAAACGCAATTAGGCTCTGAAAGGGTGGCTCTGGAGGCGTCGTGGTGTAGTAGTTCTGACTCTCGCCTTTCAACCCGAAGGTCGTAGGTTCGAGTCCCAATCCATGGGGTCAATTTCCTTCAGCAAGAAATTTATCCGCATTGTGATGCACTCAACCCAGGTGAGGTGAATGGGTACCGGTAGGAAGAAATTCCTTGAATGCAGTGAGCGCCGAATGATGGCCATGCTATAGCCGGGTAATAATGCACAGGGCGCTTAGAGAAATACCTCGTATTTAATAAGCGCTATATAAATGTAGTGTATTATTATTATTATTTCACGATTTAGTGTACATGTATGTTCACTCTTTAAAATGTCTAAGTGAAAACATCACAATCCTACTTTTGGATTTATATTCCCCGAGGCCTATTTACAATAGATAGCAATGGGTGACTTGAAGTTCGGTGTTCGGTGTTGGTGTTGAGAGAGCAGATCAGCCCGTGAACCGAGCTCCAACACCGGTGGTCGGTTTACAGAAGCGATACGATCGCCGTATCGATCGCTCAACACCAGCCTCATTTTCAAGCGATATCACACGCGCTAGCACAAAGCCTCGCGAAAAGCTCGACGATAAAATAATTGTCGGTCCGAAATTCTCAAATTAATCTATTTTAATAATCTTTTTTAAAATCCAAAAGGAAAAATATTACCTTCCAAAATAAATATGTGGTTTTAGTTTTTATATGCAAATTTCACTGTAAAGTAACCACTGACATGTCACGAGTTGTCGTAGAGAATGTGCTACTGTTCTGCGAGTCGAAAATAAATGCATGATTTCAACACCAACACCGAACGTGAAGTCACAATTTTCCCAATGTTGAAGAATGGGGAGATTGCACGTAAATGGTCAACACCGACAACAATCCTCGGTTCAGCAGACGACATTCAACACCAGCAACTACAAGAAGTGTCATCCTTCTCATATCTTGGTGTTGTCATCGACAACAAACTCTGTTGGGATGCACACATCAATAAAGTGTGTGCCAAATCTTCACGCGTCCTGGGTATCTTGAGACGTAACTTCTGGTCAGCTCCGGAAGAGATCAAAGAGATGTCCTACCAAACGCTAGTACGGCCAATCTTGGAGTACGCCTCCTCAGCATGGGACCCCCACTTCAAAAAGGACAAAATTAAAGAATCAAAATGCCCAGTAAATAGCATCCGTCTTGTTAGGCGTTCTCACCACAATAAACCCAAGAAGTTGGCGGAGTGCAGCAAGTCTCCATATGCCAACTCAACCAAGACGAGACAAGACAAGCAACACGAACGACCGGAAATACGTCAGAATCTTGCGAGGTCAACCCCAACACCGACATACTTCAGGTTTGGTGTTGAGGCTGGTGTTGGTGTTGTTGCAACTAATTGCAACACCAACACCAGCGTTCAACCCAGTACTTGAAGTCACCCATTGTATTCACTTTGTCCCATATTCAGCAGTAGTAATAATAATATACGCATATCGGTCGCAATTTGTAGGCCGCTGGGCTCGGCGTCGGCGTAGCTTTGCAACGGGTCACATAGTCAATGCATGGATCACAGCATGCAGTGACTCTGACTGAGATCAGTTGCAATCATAACTAAGTATCTGCTCATTACACATTAAAATACTCTAAAAATCCTTATAGGAATTAAAGAAATAGTTGAAAGAAGAGTTTAACTTACCTTATAACAAAACAAGTAAACATGGGAATTCATTTTGAGCAGTTTCTTATAAAAAGATCACATAAATCGCGTCCTACGCTATGAAATTTGGCTGCAGTTTTGATCTACACATCCTCTTTCACAACGATACGGTTCATTCAATGAATAAAATTATTAGATCGCGGATCTAATAGGCGGGGGGTCCTAACCCTAACCCTAACCCTTCGCCGCCAGCCATGGCCAGTCTAGCACGCGCACCGCGCCCGGTGCGTAGATGAGACAGCGAGATACAGAGTTTTGCGTGGGCACGAACCGATATCAGTTGGCCGAGGTCGTCATGCAAAACTATGTATCTTGACTTACATCGTTCCACGCAATCTACAAACGGCGTGCAACTCAAGTTACATAGTTTTGCCTGACGGGGGAGGGATTATTGCAATACGTATGTCAAGATACACACTTTTGGCTGGAGATGTGTGATACCATCATTTATCACTTAATTCCCCGGCAAAACAAAATATCTTTATAAAAAATAGCTACCAAGACAGAAATTAATTGATCTAAACAATCAAAAATATGTATTATACTTAATAAAGATATATATATCGAAATTAAAAAGGTGAGATCATAAAATAACATCGCATACTACTGTGAAAGCAAAAGAAATTGCTATAACTTTAAAGCTCATTTTCTCCAAATAATTGTCTCTCGCGCGAGGCCAAGATACACAGTTTTGCCTGACCACGTTATAAGCATAATTCCCCTCTCTACCCAACTCTTCGGCAGCAGGTTTTCAAAAGCTTTAGCCAGGGTGCAAAAAGATCCTTAAGGACTGTAACTCAGTATTCCACAATTCAGATTCACAAGTTGTCTACAATTTAAGAAAATGAGCACTAGTTATTTTTTCTAAAGTTATATGCCGCTCCAGACTGGAATAGACCATTTCTTTCTTTTAAAAATGACCGCAGCAGCAGTTGTCACATCGCTTGTGGCCAGCAAAATTTGTAGCCCGTGCTCCAAATTATCCGTGTGCATGCATAAAAAATTCAGTTTTACAGATGTTTTAATTATTGAGAAAACCCCTTTGAAGTCTTTCATGGCGGCCATCTTGGATTTCAAAATGGCTGTCAATCCAGAGGTCAAATCGCTTGTGGCCGGCAATATTTGAAATCAGCACCCCAAATTACCCCTATATACCAAATTTCACGCTTTCTACCGGATCCGTGCAACTTGGGTAGTGAACACTGTGGATGGTTCTTAATTGAAACTAACCGTTGGCACGTAGATCTTCTCTATATTCAGATATTCAGGAACCTACGAAAATTTTCATCATGTGTAATACTTTTGTCATAAAATTTGTGACACAACAGAAAATGTAAGGAGGACCATTTCTACTATTTAATAACTGTACATATAGAATTTCTCTGAGAGCTCTATTACCATGATGAATAATTCATTTAGCATATCCAATGCATTGCCAAAATGAATTTGTGGGTTCTATTTCTTATTTCTTATTGCAAATTATTTCATGGAGGGGCAGATGACTCGGCATGTATTTTTTGCTGAGATGTTTTAAAACGATATTTATAATAATAGCAACATAGTTATATTAATAGCAATAACAACAATAATATAAGTAGTGGAAGAAGCAGCTACAAGTAAAAATATTAATGGCATCAATTAGTACTTCTCGAAAATTTCCATAATTTGGTGCTAAATTCGTGCAGATTCCCCCCTCCCTCCCATACAAAAAATTCCACAATATATAAAGCAAAATAACATTGCCTACAATAAATGCATAAAGGGAAGAATGATACCCCCAATCATAATCATGTCATATTAAAGAAAATTGTAAAAGACCCCCTTCTATTTTACTCCTCAGATACATTCAAGTGCATTTATTGATCAATGTATTAAAATGATATGACTTGAAATCCAAGACAAGTGAAACGCTGCATGTTAATCAAATGTTGCAATGCCATCGAACAATTACATTTTTATTACATGTCCACATCCATATGTAGTCTAAATAAATACAAAGGAGTTTCAAATGCTATACCGTAGTCAGAATCATCACAAATATATCAAAATCTCAAAAATACATTAATCACAAGAAACCAATTTGATGATGAACAAGAGTCATTTTAAACATCATTAAATCACTTAAAAGAAATTTGAAAACAAAGTCAAGGACGGCACTAAGCTCACACTATAAATCATCATGCATATCATTTGAATATCGCTTGTCATATGGCAACGCTAGGCTCACACCTCCTATGATTTATCAATCACATTAAAAATAATTAAAAGGATCCAATATAGATGTTAAATGACTCATTCTATGCGATTGTGTGGTTTCCCTGCGATAAAATTGATATCCCCTCGTTAAAATTCATATCTCTGTATTAGAATTGATATCTCCGCGTTAAAATTGACATCCCTGTGATGAACCGAAATCCAAAAGCACACTATTGGTCAAAATGATTCTAACATCTAGGTAAGGTATGTAAAACAATTAACGCATTACAAAATCTCCAAAACGCTGAGGGGCGAACCGCTCTTCCAGATCTCGTAATAACACGCTGACCGGCAGCCAGCAGGGGTTAGCCTAGTATGGTTACCAATTTTAATGTTCATAGATGCAAAGATCGTACTCTCTGATATTACGAACGAGTCGTCTGGCATTCCTATCTGGTGGATGTGGCCATGGGAGGGGCCCAAAGTGGTAAAAAAAATCGGCTAGCCTAGCTGGAGAGGTAACCGCACAGAACCTACGTCAAATGATTTGCCAAATTCTCGAGGTAGGTGAATGGGAAGTGCAAGACGATGTAGGGCCCACCAGACGCCCCTAAAATTTCGGTGCCCCATAAGCTTATGTACAAAATCAACGTGAAATATCAATCGAAACCAGTTTCAAATTAAAGCTTGAACACCCTGGCGGAGCATATAGTGACCAATGACAGACGAAATTTCAGCCGCTTTATGGTCGACAGACGCCCTTAAAATTTTAGTATCCCATAAGCTTGTGTATAAAGTCAAGATAATATTTCTCCCTATAGGAATACGTGCAAAATAAATTCGTCATAATGGAATCATGAACACTGATGAATGCACGGGAAATAATTCTCCCTATCGCATATAGCCGGTATCACCCGATATCACGCACTTTGGCTTTGGCACGCTCACTTCCGGAATAAAGCGCTATCTGGATTTTACTGCATTCTATCTACGAAATTTCAATCCATGGGTATTTAGCGTATTTTTTCGTTTTGCGTCGGAGGTCCAGCATTGGATCGCTTCGCAAAAGAAACCCATATAAGAAATAAATGCAGACATGAAAGAAAAATATATTTAAAATTTTTTTTCGCAAAAATAGATTTAAAAAATATGACACTACAAGCCGCTGACGAAGTTTACCGCAGAAAGCAATACACTTTTGAAAACGCGCGACTTTGTGCACGCCTAGCCTGTATAGACTCTACATTAATTGTTCCCCTGTGCGTTGCATGCATTGTCAATGTCGGAAAACGGCAAGCAGTTTTTGGTATCCTTAATGACCTTCATAATAACTTCAATTTTGGCAGACACATAGTTTGGGGTTAAATGAATGTCACCTCAAGGCCGGACTTTTTAGATCACAGAGTTCGTCGAATTACTTGAAATTTAATCCTTATGACCTGATAAATCAAATTATGAAATCTATAATACTCGTCGTAAAAACAAAACATCTGATTATCATGGAATCCAAATCACTACACAAATGAGCAATTACGTATCAAGAGAAGTGTTTTAATCTTTAAGAATATTTATTTCCCAATCAAGAAATGGATACCTAAGACCGATCATTTTATGATATAATTTTCTTATCTTACCATTACTATTTTTGTAAGGATCTTTGAAATCACAATAACTTAATTATATTTTTGATTTGATTTTGATTTGATACATTTATTTAAACACGGTTAAAAACCCAGTTCAGCACATGCTGTTTTTCAATGGGGCCGTGCAATAAAAACACATTCCATTGCAATGGATACAACTTGTACATTATACATTAAAAATACATTTAACAAACATAAGGATTCAAAATGAAGCATTATACTTGAAATGCAGGAATTACAAAATTTAAGAAAAATAGATATCCAGACCATTTCAAGATGACTATTTACTGAATTGATAAAATAAAAGTTGCATTAGGGAATATAGTTTAATATATATAATTATAAATGTGCTCTTGGAATTTTTGCTTTTATTCAGCTTCATTTTCCCGTTTACGTAATTTTTCATCTTTTTATATTTATTCCAATCTTGCACATTATCACTCTTTATTGCAAACTTTTTAAGGTAATTTCGCTCATGAATTAATATCAATATTTCTGCATCAATCCAGGGTGACTTCTTACTTCTCACTCTACTTTGCCTAATTGGCGCGTATTTATTACATACTGACGAAAACAATGTTTCGAATGTGACTAGTGATGAATTGACATTCTCTGCTTCATACAAACTCTTCTAATCTATCTGATTGAGATCATAACAGAGATTTTCTTCATTAAAATTTTTATAGGTTCTGTAAGTTCTATATACGTGTTTCGAAGCGTAAGATTTACTTTTGCCCCATACAATGAAAATTAGAGAATGGTCACTAGTCCCTATATATATGCATTACACCACTGTCAATAATTTTGTTCTCGTTGTTTGTAAACACCAAATCAATCATCGTTGACGTATCTACTGTAATTCTCGTTGCACTTCCAATTACCTGATATAATGAGAAATCATCACTCATTTGTTTTAGTCTGTTTGTATAACTGCTGTAAGGAGCATTAGACATGTAATCACAATTAAAGTCACCCAAGAATATCACATCTTTGTTCTCGTCATCTAGTTTCAGAAGTATTGTTTCAATTGAATCAAATAAAACTATAGGAGAACCTGGAGGTCTGTACCAAGCCAGAATCACAGTAGGTGATGAATTGGGTTGGTGGATTTCAATGGCAATTAGCTCAACGTCATCACTCATCAAATCTTATCTTAATTTATGATTCAATCTGCTCTCCTGAACATAGACTAATACTCCTCCTCCTCGAGTATTTCGATCTTTTATGTATATGGCATAATTATCTATATCTATTCTAGTATCATGGATTGTATCAGAAAGACGAGTCTCATTTAGTGCAAGAATATCAAAAACATGCTCCTGAAGAATAGTTTTAACTTCATCAAAATTAGGAAGAAGCGATCGAATATTGTGATGTGCTATTCTCAACCCATGCTTGCTCTTAATATGTGTGCCATTATGTACATTGTTTAAACAATTTGCGTTATCTGTATCTTCGTTGACAAGAGGGGATAGAGATTGATTCAGATTTAATTCGGATTGAGAAGGTATATCGCGGTGTTTAACGAATCGATCCATTAGTCTTTTCTGCCTTTTTAAAATAAAACACAAAAACACCCCACCTTCTTAAACCAATGGATTCCATTAACAATCATGTTTCTCAACCCGATAATCAGAATAGATGTGCGGAACTATCTTTTTCGATAAAAGTTATGTATAATGAAAATAAAAGATGTTTAATTGATTTGATAACGTGCTCATTTGCGTTAATGAACACCAGTAAGTTGTAGACCAACACTGCTTATTATTAACTTTGATATCAAGCCACGAACCTAAGAGCTTCTATATCTTAAAGCGAAATTAAAAATGCGTTTAAATCCATTTAATTAGCAATCATAATTCCACTTTAGTACTTTGTGAGGAAAAAGACAAAATAGAAACCAAAAAAAAAAGAAGAAAGAAATATCAAAGTTACACGAGATCACTAACTTCAGATGTATAACAAAAAATCCCTGTGTGATATTAATGTAGAAACTTTTATCGGGGTTAAACATGATTAGGGCAGTAAAGAGCATTATAAAGAGGAAAGTAGAAGCATGGAAAAGATAAAAGGGGAAGATAACAGAGAGAGAGAGAGAGAGAGAGAGAATGTGTGTGTGTGTGTGTGTGTGTGTGTGTGTGAGAGAGAGAGAGAGAGAGAGAGAGAGAGAAGAGAGTGAGACAGCTTTGTATCCGCCTTTCCTTCTTCCCCGTCAATCCTTTAGAAAATGCGACCCGCAGTTATTTCACTTTTCGATTTTCAATTACCTCACTGATACAAAACTCTCTCGGTGCAAAATATTGTGCTTTCAAAATGAACAATGAAGGATTGAAAAAAATCGTATTCTACGATACATTTCGATTCGCTGATGTCTGTCTGCATATTCATTTATAGCGGTGGCCCCTGAAGCAAAAGAGAGAGAGAGAATGATGAGCTATTTCATCTCTGGTTTTATTTCTTTTATACCTACCAATGGTAATCTCAAACTAAAATTCCAATTGACAAGGTTTGCTTGAAAGCTCCAGCTGCAAAATATTATATATAAAATTTGAGCACAATCCTTAATACCAGGGGAAAATGTGTAATGGAAATTCATTTAGCCGTAATCAAATTGGGATATTTCAATCATCTTAGTCGTCGCCGTCGCTCGCGTGATCACGCCGAAATTTGGCATGCACGTAGCCCGTGATATGATTGCTTATAGTCAAATTATTTAAAAATCTATTCATTATGCTAATTAGGCACTCATCCTACTATATATTTCACCTTATCTTGTATGTATATTTGTTTGTTTGTTTGGCTGTGTATTTCTCTCAACCTACTAAACTAATCGTCGCCAAATTCCTTTAGCCCCTGTTTTATATAAAAGAAAGAAACCTTAGACTGTTATCAAGTACTGCCGATGCCTAATTATGACTTCATATTATTATTTAAAAATCTATTCATTATGCTAATTAGGCACTCATCCTACTATATATTTCACCTTATCTTGTGTGTATATTTGTTTGTTTGTTTGGCTGTGTATTTCTCTCAACCTACTAAACTAATCGTCGCCAAATTCCTTTAGCCCCTGTTTTATTTAAAAGAAAGAAACCTTAGACTGTTATCAAGTACTGCCGATGCCTAATTATGACTTCATATTTCACAATTCCTAACTTTCATTCGCTGCGCCCTCATCGATATCACTTAGGTGTACGCATGCAGTTCTGACCTCAGCGAACAACTTTCAGCAAACTTCTACATGGAATTATGACACACACATTTGTGTGTGCAGTATAGGAATAACGTATATGCGCCGTCAATGTCATTATTAAGACAACTATACAAATATACAACTATCCGTGCATGTTGCATAATTGTACAGTTGTACAGTTTTAACCAATCAGAACAAAGGAAACTATACAACTATACGAATATACAACCATACAAATATGTAGCTGTGCAATGCCCGTATAGTTGTCAGGTTTATGGGGCAAAGTGTCATAATTCACATACAACTATACAACTACGCATCCCTGGAATGGTTGTATAGTTGCATAGTTATATAGTTGGAGAGTTGTAAAGTTTTGACCAATCAGAACGCAGGAAACTAAACGGACATTATACAACTATATGCAATGGTTTGGCGTCACCGTGTGTGTGTGGGGAGGGGGATGCTTTGGGGCCAAAACTTTACAACCATGCAACTCTACGGCCATGGTGGAATCCGTGTTTGCCGGTGTCACCGCATCAGATATCCGACCGCGTCAGATGACCAAATGATTGTATGGTATCGTGAATTGTTCTGAGCAAAATTTTGCAAAAAGTCTAGATTGTGTTCATCGCGTCAGATATCCGCGCTCGTATAGATCCTAGTCTATTTTTGCAGACCCGTTTCAAAATCGTAAAAAAAAATGAAAAGTGATAGCCATCGCGTCAGTGTTAGTTGTCTCCGCTTGTATTGCGTATTCTATTTTTGCAGACCCGTTTAAAAATGGAAATAATGTGAAAAGCTATAGTCAATTAATTCCACATAGCGTCAGTTAGTTGTCCCTGTAAAAAGTGACAGTCCATTAAAGTTAGATTGTTTAATCCTTGGTTTATGAGCTATTTGTCCAATCGTTTTTATTTTACTGTTTACAATGATTCTATTTCTAAACCTGAGGGGGTCCAGTGTGGAGTGCCCCAGGATTAAACACTTTGCCCCTCCTGTTTCTTATCTATATCAATGATCTTTGTAATGCTTCATCTTTGTTTCAGTATGTACTTTTTGCTGATGATACAAATTTAGATGCATCCCATAGTAATTTTGATGTACTTATAAAAAACACCAATGAAGAATTGATCAAAGTTGAAAACTGGTTTCATGCTAACGAATTGATTGTAAACTTTGATAAAACAAATGTCATGTATTTTAGTAAAAAGCATAAGAAAAAAGATATCGCTGGTATCAAGATGAACATGAATAGAACTTTCTTGAATTTTTGTAACTCAGTGAAATTTCTTGGTGTCACTTTAGACGATGATTTGACATTTAATGATCACCGTCTTTTAATTTCTAATAACTTGTCAAAAATTGTTGGAATATTATGTAAGCTCCGTTCGTTTTTGCCTGAGAGAGAGTTGTTCATGTTATATAATAGCCTTGCCTTACCATATCTTCAATACTGCAATATTATCTGGGCAAATGCAGGTGTATCAAAATTAGATCTTTTACATAAGCTACAAAAGAAACTTTTAAGAATCAAACTTTTAAAAATAAAAAACAAATTCAGCATTTCGAGCCCATTCTCGCCCGTTATTTTATCGTCTCAAAACTATTAATATATTTTACATACACAAATTTCAGAAATCTATCTTGATTTATAGGGTATTCAATAATGATATACCCAATAACATTTCAAATATGTTCACCTTGAATAGATCAGTTCATCGTCATAATACCCATTCAAATAAAACATTTCATTATCCTAAAGTAAAAACCCATTATTAAATTCTGTAAGACACTCTGGTTCTTTCTGATGAAATAAGAAGCTCCACTAATATTACTACATTTAAATCTAAATTGAAGAAAACATACATAGAATCATACTCTGAAGGACATTAATGTTTTTTCTTTTCTTTCTTGAATTCATACATTACCATCCTAACCCCCTCCCTATCCCTACCCCCTGGGTGAGTGATGTTGCTTGTTGTTGTGATCCGTATTTTTATCTCTAATGTGATATCTATTTTAACTGTTGTAATCATCATTTTGATTACTCTAATATTGTACGTTATTTTAAATTTTGTTACCTCTTCAAGGGTCCTACGTTTTACAAGTTTCAACTTGTTAGTAGTCACCCTTTTTTCTATTGTCATCAAAATGTAAACAATTTATTTAACATGTTTTTTTATATATTGTAAATACCGTTGTATTTGATTTTTAATGATTGATGGAAAATAAAGTCGAACTGAACTGAACTGAACTGAATCCTTCGACTTTTTGTCTTCCCTGCGTAGCAGAATCGAGACAAAGGCGCCGCTTTTTCCGGCGGCGACGGTGGCGTCAACAATTTAGAATATGCTCTAAATAAAAAGAAAAACCTCCCCGATTTTTATCAAACTTGCATAATAGGTTTATTGGGCAGCCCAAATAGTGCAGTGCAGTTTTCAGGTCATGACCGAGGTCAAAGGTCATCTGAGGTCAAATTTCCGAAATCTTAACCAGAAAACTTAACCTTGGCTCTCATTTCGAAATCCCTTGCCTGATTTTCATCAAACTTGCTTAATAGGTCCGTTGGGCAGCCGAAATAGTGCAGTCCAATTGTTAGTTCATGATCGAGGTCAAATTTTCGAAAGTTTAACCTGAAAACTTAACATTAGCTTTTATTTCAAAACCCCTTACCCGATTTTCATCAAACCTGCACAATAGGTCCATTAGGTAGCCCAAATAGTGCAGTCCAATTTTCATGACATGATCGAGTCAAAGGTCATCCGAGGTCAAACTTTCCGAAATCTTAACCCTAAAAAGCCCAAGGGGGGGGGGGCACAATGTGCCCCCCCCCCCTACTACATAATCGTAAACCACTCCTACATTTTTGGTCCGATTACGCTCAAATTTGGGGAATTTTTCCGAAATTTTGTTGCGGACTTTATGATACCATTTTGATTATTGTCCCGTATTTTATGTTGCCAAGGCAACCACAAAACAAACGGCATGTTTGCCGTTTTTCGAATAATTTCAGTTTTTTCAGCTTCAAATCTGCCAAAAAAGGCGTGGAAATGGTTACAATTTATGATTTTAAGTTTGCTATTGCTCTCTCCTGTGCATCTTGAACAGAAAACACGCTTTCCGACAATTTCTTTTGTTCTTCTTTGTTTTTAGTCACTTTTTCATAAATATTTAATAAAATATTTAAAAATACTTTTTCGAACTTAATGCAAATAAAAGTATCCCAGACACTTCAAGAAAGCTCTGAAAATCATATTGGTGAAGATTGGAGCTTAAAAAGTGAAAAATTAAAGGAATAACATGAACTTTTTAAAAGCTGTCTGGCGCCCTCTATCAGCAATATTGTGATAAATATGACATGATGCAAATATTGCCATATTTTGACCTCTAAAAACATCTAATTTGTTTAATAAAGTCATGGAATGTGTTCCTAAGATATTAAAGGGGGGTAATACTACATTTCAGTCATTTTTCAATCCACAATATTGATTTTAATAGACCATATGTCAAAAGTGACAAAATTCACCCTTTTTAAATTTATTTTATTGAATTGCGCCCTCAAACGGTGACCTCGAGAAATTCCGATGATCAGAAATTGTAGATTACGACTTGCTCTACATCTGTGCCAAATTTCAGCCCAATCCGTCAAATATTTTGGAAGTTCTCGAGGGGGG
>BQKZ01009354.1:0-18184 GCA_036244855.1 Temnopleurus reevesii
AGTGTACCATCACTGGGAGTTCTTGGACTGAAAGATAAACCATAGCACTAATTAGGACATTGAAATCTGTGAGACATTATTTTTTGAGTAATCAAGCGCCATGAGCGCCCAGCTGTGGCGGATACCGGCGCTATACAAGAGGCCATCATCATCATCATCATCATCATCAAATATTTGTTTTCCTTTAAATATTTGATATTGCATTTCCGTCTCATTTCTACATTGAAAACATTAGAACTTCTATGTGTAATACATCCACATGTGTTTTAATGGCTGGCTTTCACTAAACCTGTAAAACATCTTCAATGTATTTGTTTGTATAATTTGAAATTTATGATTATCATAATAAATTTATTAATTTTGACATTAATGAACATAAACTGAAAAAGATATTTGAAGCGGCAAATTTAAAGAAATATTCAAGGTAATTTATGTGTTCTGTACCTCATATTAATTATTGAGGTTCAATGCATGTATAAGCTTACACATTTTTTTTTAATTTAACCAAATCCATTTTAGACTGATGTGAGATAAAATTTACAACTTCTACAAACATCATGAGCAATTAAATTCGCCTATTACTACTCACCAGAGTAAATGTGTAGATACAATTTAGAAAAAGTCTGTATCAAATAGAAGCTAGAAAGTGGACACACGGTGCAAACACGGCGATACACCTTTGCAACATATGCTGTCTACAAGATGATACACGGTGTCTACACGACGGTGTCTATACGATGATACACGGTCGCTACACGGAGTCAACAAGGAAAAGTTTGGACCGTGTTGGCTGGTTCTAAAAATTGTGCAGGTGTTTTTCATTTTCCGTTAACACGGTTGAACGCGGATGACGAAGGAAGCAAACAAGGTGTCTACACGATGCAACACGGTTCATCACGGAACGATGAACCGTGTTCATCCGTGTTGCTTACCATGTATGTGTGAAGGGGGCTTTAGTCAAGACTCATGATACATTCTGCCTAACAACTTTAAAAAAAAAATCATGCATATTAGAGCCCGATATAGGAGAATTCGGGAGAGAGAAAAAAAAGCTTTGCACGCCAAATTTAGGAGGGCATATGCCCCCTCTTGTACCATTCCTTTTTTTTTTTGCATAAGACTTTGCATCTGACAGATTGCATGGTTTGAGGCCAAATTTTCAAAAGTCAACTTAGAGGATAATAGACACCTATGAGAAAGGTGTCATATACCTATATACTAATAAGACTGGATCAATCTTTATAAGCAGAAAAGCGTAGATTTATTTATACTTTAGTACACTTTATCGTTTACCATCACATTACTCATGTTACTAGGAGGCTGCCATTTTGTTCAGAACAGCTATTTCGCCATGATACATGGATATGTTCATGAAACTTCGAAATAATTCACTTTGGTGAATGAAATACGTCATATAGGAAAAAAAAACATGCGTGATGGGTGTCCAATATTTTTTACGAGACTTGTACAAAATAATCAGTTTTCAAATCATATGATTATACTAAAGAAATGAATTTGCTTTTAGTATGCTTGCCTAAAAACAGAATTCCCTTTATTCAGGAAGCCTTCAATGTATTGAAATCTATGTTTTGAATACAGGTTAAAACGTAGCGTTTTGCTGTTGACCTCTTTACATGCTTTAGAAACACAAATGTATGACTTTGATTTTATTTCATTTTATTTGATACATTCATTTTGACACGATTTAAGAAATCAGTTCAGCACATGGGCATTTTCACCACAAAAAGACATGGAGGCAAAAAAATTAAATTGGTTTACAAGTAAAATGACTTATGGTTTTTGAAAGATGAAGCTCTGAATTTTCCGGAAAATTGCTTTATTTCAATTTTGGAGGCCAATTTGAATTTCAAAATGGCCGCCAAAATATGATTAACAAACATTAATAAAAAAAATGCTTTTACCTACACGTTTTGTTCTGTTATTTATTATAACAAATGGGATGATGATAATTATGTTTCATGTGGTCTATCTTACTATTATAACACTTTATAGGATCACAAAAGAAAAAATGTAGAAATTCATTCAACTCATTAAAAAAATGTAAATAAAAATTATCATAATGGATGTAACGTCAGTTACCAAAAACATGAACTTTTTGTTTTTATTTTCAAGAAAATTGGTTTAATTCAGTGAAACTTGGTAACTGTCAAAATTAGGTAATACCCCATCCATTCATGCCAAAATTATTGAGAGTCAAGTTTAACTGATTCTTATTGGACGATTTAATATGTGTAACGTCAGTTACCATTCTGAAATGAAACGTCAGAGATTTCCGTGTAAACGCCCTACAGGTCCGAGTTCTTGTTCAATCATTTTCAAATTTGGTGTGAACGTGTCTTATGGGAAGTACACAAAGCCTATTAATTTCGGTGTGTGACAGGGACCTGGTTGCCATGGTAACCATAATGAAAACAAATACATACCGTAATATTAACTTGTGAACGCTCTACAGGTCCGAGTTCTGATCCAGTCATTTTCAAGTTTGGTATGAAGATGTATTAAGGAAAGAGGACGAAGCCTATTGATTTTGGTGTGGGGCGGAGACCGGGTTGCTATGGTAACCATGATGTAAAGAAATACTGATACAACAACATACACCACCAACCTGGTTCAGTTGACAGTAATAAAACCCAAAACAGTGCAATGGTGTTGGTTCGGGGGATACATGTACTCAATTTCTAGTTGCAAATGATTATAGTGAATGCTTTTGACATATTCTCTAAAGATGGTTCAAGTTTGATGAATATTGGGCAAGGGATTTTGAAAAGAGAGTCAAGGTTAAGTTTTCGGGTTAACATTTCGGAAATTTGACCTCAGATGACCTTTGACCTCGACGATGACCCGAGAATTACTCTGCATTATTTAGGCTAGCGAAAGGACGTATTGTGCAAGTTTAATGAAAATCAGGCAAGGGGTTTTTTATTTAGAGCAATTCTAAATTGCTGACGCCGCCGTTGCCGTCGGAAAAAGCGGCGCCTATGTCTCGATTCGGCTACGCAGGCGAGACAAAAATGTAAAAAGTGAATATTTTTAACTATTAATTTTGTGCATTCAGCATAATGAAGTTCATTTTATTTTGCATTTTTCAATTTTGCAGACACCCGATGGCAAGCATCTTTCTTTTAGCAAAATTGTCAATATTTGCATGTTTTTGATTTTATACATGCAACATGTCATGCATGTCAAGATACTGGACATTCACAAAATTGTCCACACAGGAATATTTTTTTTTTAACTTTTACAGTATTTAAACTTTTATTATTGTGTGAAAAACTTGTTAAAACACATTTCTATGCAAAATGATTGGTAAACTTGCATGTAATGTCGACTGAAAAATGTCAGCTATGTAATGTCAGTTACCATCAGACTTTGTTAAATTAATCATATTGAAAACAAATGAACTGTAAAAGTTGGTATTTTTGTACTGGAATGATCTTACAGTATCAGGTAAACATCCATATCAGAATTACTTCCATACCAATTCCTGGATAGGAGATATAACTAAATGATTCAAAACATTTCAAATTCATGTGTTATCTCTATGGCAAAATAACTGTAACGTCAGTTACCGTAACGTCAGTTACCATCATAGTAGTGAAAAAAAGTATCATAGCTAAAAAAATACATTCACAAATCAAACATTTTTTTTGGCAAATATTAGCTTAGGAATGAAGGTATGTTACCATGTTAAGCTTATCACCCTAACCCACCAGGGACATGAGATATATTCATTTGATCAAAAATGCAAAAAATGCATGTCCTTTTTGTGTAACGTCAGTTGCCAGCACAGCTTTGCTCGCTGAAGCATAGCAAGAGCAGTTTCATTGATTTTTTTTATATATATATTTATAAACTAATGTATACTATATAAATTGTATGAACAATAAAACCACGTGCTTGTACATGAACAGAGTTATACAAAATTAAATAAGGGTTGATTGGTGGTTTCGTAACGTCAGTTACCGTGATTTTGCCCACATGCTGTTTTTCAATGGGGCCGTGCAGTAAAAATACATTCAATTACGAAAGGGCAACTTCTACCCGCAGATTTGTCTTTTTGTTCCGGTCTTCATCTGATTGTATAATGCTATAGAAAGTCACATACATTGGTTGAAATCGCCAACCGATAATACAAATTATTTTCTTTCATTTGTTCAAAACTTTAACTCTCCCGCGAAAAAACGTCATAACCATGTCAATAAAAATACGATTCTGTAGTGAACAAAACGATGTATTTCTATATGTATTTTAAGTTTTTGAAATATATGATTATGTGTGAAATATATTTTTCTTTTAATTTTAAGATTATATTTCGATCAAGGACGCTCTGCTTGGGGATAATAAAATACCTTCTCGTACAAAAAAATGGTATCCGTCGGGTATTGCTACCAGACGAAATCTTGGCTCAGAAAAAGATGATTTATCTCCCTATTCTGTTTTTTTTTCTTGTTCAATGAAATGTAATATTCAAATAAATCGATGAATATTACCCCTCCTGAAATATGTCAATATATTTTGGAGGCTTCAATTCCCTTTAAACCTTTCATTAGCGAGGTTACGCATCCTCACCATGAACGGCAAAATCACTGATCAATACCATTTGACAATTGTCTAGGTCGGCTTCGCTGGTTGCCAGTGACAACAGCGGCGAAGAGCAGAATTGTACAACGGTTTTGCTCGATCCTGCGTCCGTCTTAGATGCAGGAACGTAGCCAATCAGATGCGGCCAAGTGTATCACATGTCTGTTATGCAAATCACGTAACCTTTACCGCGGTCTTTGGATTTCGGTGTGAAAGCTCGATTCCCGACGTCACACTCAATTTGCATACTGCCGTGATGCGAGTAGCGTAACAGAAGTTAAGAGCAACGGAGGGAATAAAGACGGGTTAGCAAGAACGCAGGAATCTGACGAATTCTCCCGTCGTTGAGCCGCTCCGTTGTTGAGCGTAAACTCGGGATTATCTAGCAATAGAGACAGTCACTTGTACGGGATTAACATATATATATATTTTCAGAAACAGCAACAACAGAAGGTATCAAGGTATGTAGTACAACATAGACATGACAAAAACACTTGCAATGCAATTGTTCCTCATCGATGGTGATCTGTCGCCTTCCCATTTTGTTCATCTTAATAAGAATACTCAGCTGCATTAAAAATGACGTCTATTATTCTAGATCATTGACAAATGCGTGGGTTTCATAAGATGATGCTTATTGCAATAGAATGTCACGAGTAACATCGCCTACTGTTGAAGCAGACGCTTTTGATGTCAATGTGTAAATTAGCATGGATTTGCACGCTTTCGTTCCCCTATAACTCTTTATACAATATCGTGATCTCAATGAGACCCAAGTACTTTAATTACAGAATAGTATGATGAAATTAAGGGAAACAGGGATGCGAATAATTTATATATAAGTTACCATTATCTCATTACATGAACATGTATCTTGAAAGTTATATTATAGTTATTACAAACTTAGAACACTGTACATGGCTTCTTCATGATTTACGACGTGTTTTAACTTATTTGCATGAATATTAAAATAATTTCACGCCCCCCCCCCCTTTTTTTATCTGCCCTGGTTTAAGCGCGGGACTGCGTACGATCAGAGAGACAAATCATATTTGGAATGATGTGATTCATTTGATAATGCCCCGGTCACATAGGACCCCGGAAGCAACACGATTCACCCCGACTCTTTGTTAATTCACAGTTAACTGCCTCAGAACAACGAGTCGGGGTGAATCGTGTTGCTTCCGGGGTCCTATTAGTTCAGATTCTGAACGGTTTCATATTTGCTCTGCCCCAGTGGTATACAAGTACCGGTACGACCGGTAGATGGCGTGATCATATCTTTATATAGAACGCCAGAATGTTAGGTCCGAGAAACCTAATTTTTTCGTCGCCCGTGAATTCTCGGGGTCGCGCCCTCTTTCGGACTGGCAGCAATTGAAAGCAAAGAGATAGATCGGGAGGATATAGCGCTTTCAAAAAATCGTTTAGAATCTGAACTAGGGTCCTATGTGACCGGGGCTTTAAGTAAGCTGATTGAATTGAACCCATCGCACACGACTAGTTTACCGCCCGATTGGGGAAAGATATCGCAGTGCAGTATCTATCTTATTCTTGTTCTGAAAACTTAACTGTTATAAATAATAATCAGAATTTTAATGCTTGAATCAGTTTTATTTCAGATATTACGCCCCAGTCACATAGGGCCCCGGAAGTAACACGCTTCTTTATTCAGAGGCAGTTAACTGAGAATTAACACAAAGAGTAGAGTTTTATCGTGTGGCTTCTAGGATTGTGACTTGGGCAATTAAAACGATTAAAGATAATGGAATACCACAGAAATGTTCTGTATGCATGTCCACCATAGCAAAATCCAATTCACCACTATAGGCCAATTAATAAGCTGGGACTGAACTCGACTCTGTTCTTTATTACAGACACAGCTATTAACTAATTCCTTTCATTATCATGCCAAAACATAATAAATAGTTTTCAATTGAATTTATAAGCAATGCTCGCCCTGAATCGGTGCTCCCCATTTATTTTGAGAAAGATAATGAATATTCATTTTACACATGGAGCGGCACCTCATGAATAATCATTTTATTTCCTCATCTCAGCAGGAGTGGGCGCTCCATCATATAAACAACGTAATTGCTCCAAACCATGTGTGCTTCTGGTCAGCTTTTTTTACGGTTTGGCAAATGAGATGGGGAGGTATATAGAGAGAAAAAAAGAATGAAAATCGAGTATGCTTAGATGCGATTTCCTGTCATCTGATCGCGTATAGCTATTTATCGACCGTCGCGTCGTAACAACAGCAGGGACCTTTAGCATGTACAAGACGGTAGTGACGATCACAACGTTAGCTGTAAGGTCCATTCAAGAAGTAGTGTTGTGTTGGTGCACCCTTCTGGAACGGACCTTAGAGCTAACGTTGTGATCAGCCATACCGTCTTGTACATGCTAAAGGTCCCTAGTGTCCCTTCGATTAAAGTGATCCAGTTCCCGGCCACTTTGCAGGTTTTCAGTCTTAACGGGGACACAACCGGCCTTCCAAATAACTTTAGTGGAAGCCACTTTCAAAACGGGGTCTGGGTCCGTTTTAGTGGTTTATAACTTAAACCCGACTTCAGAATACCAGCCAACTTAGTGGGGAACTTCACCCAGACATTTATGTGCGCTCAGTTGATGGAAAAAAATACAATGATCAAACTGTGTAAATTTGAGCAAAATCCGACAATCCTTTCAAAAGTTATAAATATCCAAAGTTTTGATTTACACCCCTCATGGGATCTTCAAATTGGCTACGTACAGGCACAAAAATGGCTACCAACATGGAGAATTCTGTATTCACTCTGTACACAAAATTTCAAATTTTCTTCTTTTTCTAGAAAAGTATACAAAGTTGTACTTTTCTCTTCAAGTATGATATGGACATTTTTATTCTGCATGCATTTCGGAATTTATTGTCTACTTTTCTAGAAAACGAAGAAAGTGGGAAATTCTGTGTACAAAGTGAATGGGGAGTTCTCCTTGTTCGCAGCCATTTTGTGCATGTACGTTGCCAGTTTGAGGAGCCCATGAGGGGTTTAACTCAAAACTTTAAAAAAAAAAATCATAACTTTTGAATGGATTGTTGGATTTTTCTCATATTTTCACAGTTTGATCATTGTATTTTTCCTCATCCACTGAGAGTGCATCAATGTCTGGGTGAAGTTCCCCTTTAAAAGGAAGATCGAGGTTGGCCCACGGACCATCAACCCCTGTTTTCGCCACCAATACTGGCAGTAGCTCTCAGCCTTCTGGACCACCCCCTCCCCTCGATCCCTGCCAATTTGCAAATATACAATCACATTTCCCACTGCCTTCTGCATTACTATTTTTCTGTCTTACAGAGGTGCTCCTGCCGCAACAGACGTCTCCTTTATGTCAAGTTATAGTCTACGCCCTGAAGAATTTGGCTGTAGCAGCGCCCCACCCATCTCTACGATTTCCATGTACCTGATCATCATCACGAGTGTTCTACAGCTACTGCTTGATTAGCTTGTATCACGCGGTGATCTGACATCCAAGACATTTTTTAAAGGAAACATTTCTGGAAATTATGAAGCCTGAAAAAAAATATAAGATTGTTCTTGACCAAAACTCCATTAGGCCCCGGTCACATGGAGGCCCGGAAGCAACACGATTCAACACGACTCTTGTTAACTCATGCACAGTTAACTGCTTCAGAACAAAGAGTCGTGTTAAATCGTGTTGTTTCCGGGGCCCTATATGACCGGGGTTTAAAGCTAAGCTATAATCCATATTGCGCTTGGATTACACTTTACTGACACTAAATACATAAAAAGATTATCCACCCTGTTTATTTGTTTATCTTGTTTGCCTTACTCGTTTGCTCGCTCTGTTCGCTTTTTGCTTATTAATTACATCTTGATATGTTACTTAATAGATTAGTCTAGAAAAACTCTAGATGCATTTATTGTCCTTGAAGTGTTTATTCTGTCCATGCTTTCCGTTTCTCATCCTTCTTTTTTCATCTTTTATTCTTCTTCGTCTCCTCTACCTTTTCTTTTTTTTTTTCCTATTTCTTCTTCTACTTCCAAAAGATGGGGACATCTCAACATGGTTGAGTTAGATTGAATGTCTTATGATTGGTTATATCTCCATTGGGAGATCACTTATGTATTCGTTCATTTTTGCTTTGCTCTCAAAATGTAACTTAAATTTTGTTGTATGATTAATGTCCTTCAATTTGTTTCACATTATGACATTGTGCACATATCATTATGGTTTGCGATTGAAATGTATATTGCTCTTCACTAATCTTTTACTTTGTAATTTAATTTTTGATGACTCAATCTTCTTCTATTTCTTTCTTTCTTTCTTCTTCTTCTTATTCGTCTTCTTCTTCTTCTTCGTCTTCTTCTTCGTCTTCTTCTTCGTCTTCTTCCTCCTCCTCTTCTCCTAATTCTCCGTTTATGCCTCACGTTTTCGCATTACAATGAAAGTACATGTAAAGTCGTTTTACCCTGATCATGAGGGTTTTTTTGTCAGTTTATAGAGCAGTTCGTTAATCAATTATTACTTGTTTACATTTTCCTTAAAATCTTCAATACCACTACTCTATACATTATACTTTATAATATCAATCATTTAGAGGATTATGAATATTGCACATCCTCTCTGCATGTTTCTCATTTTGTGGCACGGTAATAATTATATTCATGTCTATTGGCTATACAGTCATGCGAAATTTGTCAAACAACACTTTTCTTAATGTTTCCCAGAGCTCAATTTCGAAATCAAGGGAATGTAATTTTCTTTTCAATTTATTAATGCTTTTTTTTTTTTTATTCAGAAAATAAAGTCCTTTCTCTGGTATAGATACACATTGCTCTAAATTAGTATTGGTTCAATTGTATTGCTTAAGAAGTACTTGATAATGTTTTATGCAAAATAGACAAACATCTTGTTTTTTAAGACAAAGCAATTCTCTTGTGCTGTCTACGACCTGTTTGAAATTCGCAATCAATACATTTTGCTTACATCAAAAACTCTTCTCGACATTCTTCGTTATTACTTTTTAATGAAAGCCATTTTAGTTGGTTTGAAGCGGAAAGATGACGATGAAAGATAATACACTGAAAGATGAAAGATAATAATGTGCGCATTGTAGATGTATGTATGTGTGTGTGTGTATGTGTGTGTTTGTGCGTGTGTGTGCGTGCGTGTGTGTGTGTGTATGTGTGTGTGTGTAGGTGCGTGTGTTTGTAATCATATGCAAAGAGCTTTATATTTTATTTAGTATATAAAGCTCTTTGAATCATATATGTTTATAGATGTGTGCGCACGTGCGCGCGCGTGTGCGTGCGTGTGTGTGTGTGTTTGTGTGTGTGTGTTGTGTGTGTGTGTGTGGTTGTGTGTGTGTAGGTGCGTATGTTTGCGATCATATCAAAGAGCTTTTATAAAACTCTTTGGATCATATATTTACGTGATGTGTGTGTGGGGGTGTGTGAGTATGTTGAATTTTCTTCTGACCAACGTTGATGAGCTCTATCTTTAGGGTGTTGAAACATATACCAAACCATAGGGGAGACCGGGGCTAGTTTGCCTAAGGGACAAGTTCGGCACCCGCGGGTTTTCCAATAATCTATACGTACAGTGTAGGATGAAAAATAAAACATAATACTATGTTATGTGATTGGAGCTGCGCCAACCAACCTCTTTTTTCTTTTCATTCAAGCAGCTTTGGAATTTTACTTTGGAAATTGTGATTTTGTCGAACTGAGTGAAGAATTGGTCCTTATCTAATGTTGTAAATTTTATCATAGGTCTATATAATTTCATGTTATCAATGCCAGTTTATAATAATACAAGGTGTACCATTTTCAACCCCAAATGAAATTTGCCCATCACTTCCTCATTTAAACAGATCGAGCCACTTGATGAAAATTTGTCCCCGTGGGGCTAGTTCGCCTTTCGTTAACGGAGCATGTTCGCCTACTTTTTTTGCTTTATTTGCTGTAGTTATTTTCCTTATATGATATCTTTCTGTATTGAATTTAGTATCACTAGAAAGTGCTCTTAACCGGTGATTTAAAACTAGTCTTAAAATCCAAGAGCAATGTGGATAATAAAAGTTTTGGTCAACGGCATTTTTCATCCTTTTTTTCATATTTCTTCTTTTATTTCTATGTTGATAGCAATTTAATTTTATACCTTGATTGTGAGAACCGTGATTTTCATTGTAGATAAAGGAATTAAATTGAAGAACAGTGCATAATTATTTTTTGGGGCAAACTTGACCCGTCATAGTCATACTTACCGGGGGGGGGGGGGGGGTAGACGTACCTGCCACGACACGGGGGCAAGTTCGCCCAATTCGAAAATTTTCATTCAATGTTGAATTGTAAATGACCGATCGCATCGAAATAAGCAACCAATAAGCTCTTTGGTCACAATTCATATTTATCCAATAAAAAATTGGTAGCACTATTTAGACTTGCAAAGCGAATGGTACAGCAACTTTAGTAAAAAGTGAGCGATCTAGCCCCGACCTCTCCTAGACCGTTGAATTCAAAATATTTGCTGAAGCAAAATTATATGTGGAATGAGGCTAATATCCCATAATTATTTCTGCAGAGAAAACACATAATGAATCAAAAAGATAAATCAAACTCACGAAAATTTTGTCCTTATCATGCCCGCGTTTATGAAAGCGGTAAATAGTTGTTACTTGAACTTATCCAATTTTTTTTTAAATAAATAAACATACTTTATTGTTCATCTCAGAATAATGAATATAAGCATATTTACAAACATATAAACCTAGGATAAACACTTCGGGAGCAGAGTATACAAGGTATAAAATAAAAACAACAACAACAATAAAACTAAAAGTAACAAAATGAGTGAAAAACAATGTACAACATAACATAATTGTCAAATGGTGTGACAGCGACATGAGAATGCAAATCTACGGTGGAACGATAATTTTTTTTGAATAAATTGGAGATGCGAGAATTAGAACGGAATAGCCAGTAAATATATAAATTGCTACATTGTACTTAATTTGGTAAGAGATATGGGAACGTATGATAGTTGTGGTACTTAACTTTAATTTTATATGAATTCATACAGGTGAAAATATCAATGTGTACCATTTTTTACATCAGATGAGCGAGAATTTATCCTGTCAAAAAAAAAAAAAAAAAGAAATCAGTAATATGAAGAAGATTATATCTCTATAATATGGGACAGTGCAGAGTAATGTTTGTGTTGGAAATTAGGAAGACATAGTTTATAAATGTATTTCTTAATCACTTATGACGTGTACAGATCGGAGCAAAACATATATAGCAAGGACAGAAAGGTAGGTGAATATATCGGTCATACAAAGTAAATACATTTTTCGAGCGTTGGTTCATTTTGTGTTTTAATATTAACATAAAGTTACTATAATTGATGAGATGTATATTCGTCAGAAGAGCCTACAAAAGAATCTTTGATATTAGTAATAAGACATCAAATCTTTGTATTTGTACTTTGAGATGTAATATCTTTGTACCTTTTGGTTTCACCAACAATATTCACCTTCATTAGATTCTCACAATACAGTCCACTACAATAATTTCCTCTAACTTATTACATAATGCCTCTAGCACGTGGCGGAGGCATGTTTGATGAATTCACATTGTCTCTCTTGACCCTTCTGAATTCTAGCTCTTTTTTACCCTCTCATCCTCTTTGCTGTTTTTTGTTTAATCTTTCTCCCCCCCCCCCCCCCCTCTCTCTCTCTCGCTCTCTCCCTGTTTCAGCCCTTCCCAATCTCCATCTCTCTTGCAATATACTTTCGTCTTTCTCGACCATTTTCTCTCTCCCTCCCTCCATACCCCCATATCTCTCTCCCCCTATCCTTTTCCCCTAATCTGACACTTTCTCTACCTTTCTCTCCCTCTCTCATCCACATCTCTTTCTCTCCCCCAACTCCCTCTCTCTCTCTTTCTCTCCCCTAGTCCAGACTCTGGTCGTTTTTTATCTTTCCCCTCTCCCTCCTTGCACTCCTCCTATCATGCATTCAACCCCACGGACGGCGCTATCCCCTTAGATTCACGGCCCGGCTGAGGGAAATGAGCGGGTGTCACCGTCTTGACTACTGGGGGCTTTCGACTGGGGTTATTAGATAAATCACGTAAACAGTCTAGGCAGTGGACTATCTCTCCCCCTGTTACAACCCCTCCATTTTTTTTCTCCTATAATATAATTTCGTCTTTCTCGACCCTTTTCTCTCTCCCTCCCTCCACACCCCCATTTCACTCTCTATCCTATTTCCCCAATCTCACTCCTTATCCACCCTTTTCTCCCTCTCTAACCCACATCTCTTTCTCTCTCTTCCCTCTTTATACCCCTCCCAATCTCCACCTCTCTTCATCACAGTCTCATTCCCTCAGTTCATCTTACTCTATAAAAACTATAAAATGATCATATTTTTTAAAAAGTAATAAAAACCAATAGTTGTATCTTTCCTTTGCAATATTTACAATTTTATTACCATAGTCAAGACATGTACAGAAATATAGTACACTATACAAGAATAGATTTCACGATAGACTGGTCCACTTACAAATCCTTTTTTATGTACATCTTGCGTGTATCACTCCACATTATTCTCCTTCAATAGATTCTCACAATACACTACACACCAATAATTTCCGCAAATTGATTACATCTACATTGTGCTGCACTTAACCCAGGTGAAGTGAAGGTTACCTGGTAGGAATATCTATTCCTTGAAATGCCATGTGCGCTGGTGTACGCCAGGCTAAAGCCAGGGTAATAATAATGCAAAGCGACTTGAGCACTACGCAGAGTGGATACGTGCAATATATAAATTGAATCCATTATTATTACTATTACATAAGATACAGAAATGTCAACCTCAGCATCATTTATGCTCTTATGTCAGTCACTAGGCGATTTTATAATTAATAATCTAAACTTTCCATCATAATACTAGGAATTTAATATAAATGAGAAAACAACTGGACTAAAAGACTTCTCCTGACAAAAAGCTTTAGTCATAACAAGTGTTTGTTCTTTTCATCACAAAAAAATCTGCCATTATAGATTTTGTACTTCATTTAAATCAATAGATTGTGCAATAAATAAATATACATGTGCAATCAAACCTCGTTATAACAAGACCCTTGGGACAAGAGAAATTATTTCTTTATATCGAAACCCTGTTATTTTAGGGCCAAAATAAAATAAAATACAAAGAGATAAGACCCTGAACACTACCTTGTTAAAACAAGATCTCGTTATATCAGTACTCTTTATAACAAGGTTTGACTGTATTGTGCAATCGAAGTTGATATGTGTGTTTGTGTATGTACACTTCTGACCCATATAAGAATAATACTTCACTAAATGTTTAATGGGAAAATAATGGGAAAAACATTATAGTCACTCAAAAAATTATTTGTGTACAGTCAAACCTTTTTATAAAGAGCACTGATATAACAAGCTCTCGTTATAACAAGGTAATTTTCCTGGTCCCATCTCTTTGTATTCTATTGTATTTTGGCCCTGATATAACAAGGTTTTCAATATAAAGAGGTAATTTCTCTGGTCCAAACAACCTCGTTACAACAAGGTTAGACTGTATCTGTAAAATGACTTGGAACCAGCTTTACAATGGAATACAAAAAGAAAATATGCAAATGTTGACTCAATGAAGCTCCAAAAGACATGAAAAATATCTCCATTAATGAAGACAACATTTTGGTACCGGTAAACCTGAACAAATACAGTCCAACCTCGTTATAAAGAGCACTGTTATAACAAGATCTTGTTATAATAGTTTTCTTGGTCCCAACTATTTGTATTTTATTGTATTTTGACCCTGATTTCTATATAACGAGTTTGACTGTATCCATTTTTACTAACTTCATTCATTGGCAAATAACTTTCTACTCATTTGTGAGCACTGCATCTATGAGAATGATGAATCGTAAAATGAGCAATGACAAATTACTCAATAAATCTTCCTGACATAGGAAGCAAGACATGCATAACTTTGAATAATAGCAATAAATCACTGCTACCCAAGCTCTTCTGCCGGAGTCAAGAAAATCATTTTAATGATTTATTTTCTTTGTGATGCTAGCTGCTCGCATTATTATGTAATTTTGGATTCTTTGTGCTAAACACTCATTTGAAGCCTATCCTATGGCAAATATTTTAAACCTGAGGCAAAAATAAACTCTATACATACTCTTTCCAGTCGTTGGGGGGAATTATATCCTTGTGATAGCCATCGTTATGAAACCTTCAATGTTTGATGTACAGCGTCATAAGCATCATTTTTGACGGACCTGCGCCCTTTCACAAAGAAATCACCATTATTAGCAGATGTGCCAAATGTTCTGTTTGAGGGCATCCTAAAATATCATTTCACCATCTAAAATCTGCCAAGACTCTTCAAACTAAGATATTAGGGTGTGTAGGAATGCAACTGCTGGTACAATAACTGCACCTTTTACGGTGGAGATATGCACCCATAAGGGTGAAAAATTGCACCCTTCACGGTGCATATTTCTTGGTGGTTCCAACAGATTTCTAACACATCCTCTTCTTCTTGATGGTTAACATAGGAAAAACTAATAATGATTGTTTTGTATAAGACATGTTTAGCATCCGAACAAGGATATGACAATTTTTTTTTCTCCTTTGCATGATGGCAATATACAAATAATCACTTTGGCCTTTTTTGACTAAAATGTTTCTTTGAATTCTCTTCAAGAACCATCCTATTTGATAGGATAATATAAAGATCTAGCTAGACTCTTGCCCAGTTGTTTAGAATATTCTTTTCTTCTTGATGGAAGTCATAGGACTCCTAAGCTTGGGTTCCTTTGCACGATACACCTCGTTGAAGTCTAACCGGACCGCGAGGAGGCGGAGACTGTCGTCAGGGTGATCCGTCAGCATTACAAGGAACTTCTGCACCATATCCTATGTTAAGGACAAAATGGAACAGATATGAGGTTAATCGGTAAAAATGGAACTCTATACACTGTGAGCAGAAGAGACAAAGGCCGGGGGCATGCGTTTTACAAAACTCGCTTTTTTTGCATGCCCCTCCATTTACAGTTGTCCTCAAAATTATTCATACCCCATGAAAAATAACATTCTTTTGTGGATTATTCATTTACAAAAACTGTTATGTTGGTATGTTCTGTATATCTTTTGTCTACATGTTGCTATGTGCTATTTCACATATGGTTTGACCAAACCTCATTTGCATAATAAAAGATGTGACCCAAAATTCCTTTTTGCAGATGTTCAGAATTATTCATACCCCTAAAGAGGTCTCAACAAAAGGGGCTTTTGTTGATGAATCCCATTGTTTACACCTCCTGTGAATGTGCTAATCTTTGCCCTAGTGTTAATTCAAGATGTTCCAATGAAATAAGTACCATCTTTTGTGTCCAAAAATTAAATGGTGAAAAGAAATAACCCCTTTCCACATGGGTATAAATGGAGGAAATGTGCTCAGATCATTCTCCGTTTCTGATCATCAAGGCAAAGAAGAAGGAGCTCAGTGAGGACCTATGTGGAAGGCTTGTGCATCCCCATAGTAGAGGAAAGGGTTACAAAGCTATTTCCAAGCGGTATGATGTCCCTCTGGCGACAATTCACACCATATCAACAAGCAAAAGAGGATCAACACTGTTCAAAGCCTCAGTGGGTGTGGTAGGAAGTGCAAGATATCACCCAAACTTGCCAGGAAAATCTTCTGAGAGGTCAGAAATGATCCACTGAATACAACCAAGGCCCTAATTGACACCCTTCACCAGGCAGGGACGAATGAGTCACGGTCTACAGTAGATCCAATCCTGCACAGAGGTGGACTACATGGACGTAAGCTTCAGAAAACACCGCTACGCAGGAAAATGCATCTGGAGACCCGCCAGGCCTTTGCTAGAGGTCATCTGCCGAAAGATCCAAGCTTTTGGTCAATGATCATGTGGTCTGATGCGACTAAGTTGGAGTTATTTGGCCACATGGATGCAAGATACGTATGGAGGAAGACAGGAGAGACGTACAAACCGAAGAATATCATGCCCACTGTCGAGTATGGTGATGGAAGCATAATGCTATGGGGATGCTTCTATTCCAATGGCACTGGGAACCTCGTCAAGGTCAAAGGAATCATGAAAAAGGAGGATTACATCAAGGTCCTTGGTGAATATGTGAAAGAATCTGCTGAGAAACTCCAACTTGGCAACAATTGGAAGTACCAGTAGGACACTGGTCCCAAGCACACAGCCAAAGTAGTGAAGAAATGATTCAAGGACAACTGTATCAACATTCTAGAATGGCCAAGTCAGAGTCTCGACCTTAGTTCGATCGATATCATGTGGCATGAGTTGAAACCAATAAACCTGACACAACTTCAGGCTTTCGCTAAAGAATCTTGGCCAGCATCCCACAGGAGAGATGTACGAAGCTTGTGGACAACTACAAGAAACGTCTAGAAGCAGTCATGAAAAACAAAGGCTATGTTATTGACTACTAAAGAAAGACATTGGACTCAGTAAACAAAGGGTATGAATAATTATGAACATGGCAATTTTTGCAAATTCATGAATGAAATACCCCCAAAATGAATAATTTCTCAAATTGTGTATTGTTGTTCTTGTTTTACTTGTTGGTCATATAAAAATCACGAAAATGATTGATAAAATGCATTAATTTTAGGGCAAGGATGAAAAACCTCCAAAATAAACAGGGGTATGAATAATTTTGAGGACAACTGTATGTAACTTGGAATCAAGCATTAAATTTATGTGTAATTGTAAATATGTATATGTTACTATTTCTGTAACCAAATCATTGTAATTTCATGTTCAAATTGTGAAAATGTCATTGAAATGGAAAAGAAAACAAATCAAATCAAAGTAGGAAAAAAAAAACACCTTGAGAGTTGCACCTGGGACTTTCTTTTGTGGTCATGGACCTATTGTCTATGATTGAATGAAGTTGTTTACTTTGTCCCACTCCTTAATCCTTTCTGCTCACAGTGGAAATGGCCTTAATTTTTTAACATTAATCTAAAATCACTGGTTTTCGGGCTTGTGACAATAAAAAAAAAATCATACAGACAAATATATTAGTTATATAGAATTTCTCTTTTTAAAACATCTGTCAGGACATGAATACTACAGGAATACTTAGTTTTGAACATTAAGCTGTGAAAATACTAGGCTTCAAAGTCATCCTTTAGTGCTTCATTCAAACCTAAATCGAACTATCACCTCAAAATATTTACGTCACACAACTTTCACAGATATCTTCATACTGCCTGTCTGACTTTCTTAATTTGCTATGGATTAGCATCTTGCAAAATCATCAGCAAATACAAACCTGGTAGGACTGGGCCAAGACCTTAAGCTGAGCTTTGGAGCTAGGTAGGAAGCTCCTCAGGAAATCTGCTTTCCTTTGCTGGTAATCTTCTTCCTCCATTGCTGTCATGCCCCATTCACCCTAAAACGATAATAATATGTGATGGTATTTATTCATTCATTCATTCATTCATTCATTTATTCATTCATTCATTCATTCATTTATT
>BQKZ01009356.1:6465-17997 GCA_036244855.1 Temnopleurus reevesii
TCTTGATATATGACTACAATATGAAGAATTTAGACCAAAGGACTTTGGAGATATTCTGGACACAAAAAATCGTGGAAATAAAAATAAATAAAGTAAGAAAGTGAGAAAGAAAGAAAATTCGGACGATTACAATAGGTGATCTGTCAAATGTGACAGACCACCTAATAATACTTGAATTTATAAAGCGCCTCCTAAATGGGTTTCAGTTGAAGTTTCAAAAGTATTTGTTAAGAAACAAACATTATGAATATGGATGAGAGAGAAACTATACAGAAAGTAAAATTAAAATGTCTCATGCAGATGACATGGAGGATCTTCATTGACTTTTAAGCTACATTGTAGCAGGTGCAACTCCTGTTCTACACTTTTTTTTGCAGAATAGGGATTTTTCCCCTTTAATTGGTCAGTGGCTATTGGGTTTTAATTGTCACATTAAAAGGCCACTCTGAAATGTATGTCTAGTAACTGACCTACAAGAATCAGAGATTCTGCTCTGATAAGTTATAGATCATGATGTCATACTCAAATAGCATGTCTGGAAGAACTTTAAGGCAAGCAATCATTATCTTTTGTTTGTGTACACATACAGTGGAAGTCAGAATATTTGCTACCTGTTATAACTATAAAAACTCAAAACAATGGATAGGGCCCAGTGAGTTCTGTAATAACTTCTGTGATAACAGGGAAGCAGAATAGTTCAAATTGCACTGTATATAGTATATTAAAATTTTAGATCAAACTAAATGTATCTAGAGAGAAATGGTCTTTGAAATATCAAAGGATTCACCTTCTCCTCTCCTTTGTCAAATCTTGATGGCTTCTTGGTTCTTGGACGAGGCACTTTGGAGACCTTCCTTTCCTTCCTCTCTCCTCCTCCTCCTTCTTTTCCTACTTTCTCCTTGGTGGTAGCGGAGGCTGGAGTAGTGGTCCGAAAGACGACAGGTTTCTCTACCCAGGCATCAGAGGATTTGAACCTCTGTGTCCAGCTACCAGGCCACATTGATGCAATCCTCAGGGCCACGCAAACAGGAGGCTGATGGTGAAGCAGTGTTTCAGTTCTCGTCTGGTGATCCTTGATCATGCATGCTGATGAGATGTGCCGACTTTTCACGGCAGATCCGTGCTGTGTGATCCACCCGAGTCCATTTAGTTTAGGCACTTTGCTTCCAATTGTGCTTCGAATACCAGAATTGAATGTGTGGGTGGGGAATGACTTCCCAATTAATTTCGGCCACAAATTTAATGACGTCATAATGTTGGTGTCCTTATTCTGACAACATTTGCTGAATAGTCACTGATCGTGTCCTCATCTGCCTTAAAACCGATCGTCAACACAAAACCATCATTCAATGCCAATAAGGAGGATCGAATCTGGGTAACGAAATAAAAAGGATATAAATCATGACATATATGCATACAAACTTCCATTTCCATAATTATATGCATCAATCATGCTCATTTTGACTTGACAGCTAGCTAACCCTTCCACTTTTAGTCTTACCTATAGATACATTTGTAAATGTATTGAGCACCTTCAGCTCTAACCCACTAAAGTTAATAAAATAAACTACAGTGCTGCTCAAGTGAAACTCTTACATGATACTAATATCAAAATTACTCAAGACATTTTCTAGGCATTATGCAGTTTCTATCACCAGTCCTTTCAGTGATGCTTGTTAAAGCCCCGGTCACATAGGGTCCCAGAAGCAACACGATTCAACACGACTCTTTGTTCGCAGGCATTTAACTGTGAATTTACAAAGAGTTGTGTTGAATCGTGTTGCTTCCGAGCCTCTATGTGACCGGGGCCTAAGAATTAAGTGTATGCTAGACAGCTGGTTAGATTTCCTCTCCCAATGAATTGCACTGTTGTATACTTGTACATGAAAGTGATAAAAGAAAAGTGGGGACAGAAGATATGGTTTGGCCTTCCTTTTCCCTAAATGATTTGCAAAAATCAAAGAAAAATACTGTGAAATACTTTAACATGTACATTGAAATTCAAATGGCTGAAAACCCCTGCATTTACTTAAATGCAAGACAAAGAACAAGGTTAGATTATGATACAGGAACCAGTATCTGACCCATTTTGAAGCAGTTATTGCTTTTTCACAAACCACAAACTCTAACAATTCGTTTTCATTTCAACCTTAATAGCCGAAATTCTTCTTGGCTCTTTATTGATGTGCATAACTTTACGAAGTGCATACCTGTCATAAAGTGTCACAGTTTCACTGGGATTGTCTCTATTCAGTCCATGTCCCGATATCCTAATTGATATTTTATAATTAAGTAGGCCTATAATGTCCCTGACATGACAATAAAATCATCATTGTAATATTTCGGCGATATCGTACTTTAGGTCCCCCCTCGCAGAGGTTGCACGCACTTCTCTACACACATCACAAGTCTACGGCGGTGGATTGAGGTCCCCACTGCGTGCACTGAATAAAGCTATACTGTGGAAAGTGAATGCTGGGGACCTAAACTACGATTAAGCCAATATTTCTAATAATATAACCACCAGGCACCAGTAAAATGGCATGTACAGTACAGCCTGTCACACAATTCACATTCACACAGCTGCAACTTGTACAAATTGTACCCAATATGTAGCCTACAACTACACTACAGTACAGATGTAAGTAGTGCAGTTACATGTATTTCATTTGTTGTAAACTAATATGACAGTCAAGCTAGACATCTTACCATGCACAAAAGCTTGACGAAGAACATGAAAAATATTCAGCCCTATCTTGTTTTATGCCGGGATGATGATGATATTGATGATGCAAGTTCAATCGTGCATCATCCGCCAGCCCTGGACCATCTATGGACCGCCATGTCTGTATGTGGATCAACTCAAAAGGGAGAACTTTGCTGCTTTATTACTCGTACTTTAAGCGAAGTCCGCTAAATTTTTACAGATATATAATCCAAAATATTTTGAATATATACTTTGGGGAAATAATTTTCCTTTTATCTGCTTTTATCTGTTGACAAAACAAAATATATTTTTCAAGTTTACATGAGCATGTCTTCCCAATTTGTACTGAACAGCGTTCCATAAAATTCATCGTAAACAAGTGCACGTGCGTGTGCATTCAACATGGAAAACGGAACCCTTAAATGCTCAGTTTGTGAAGAAAAGCAGTATAGATACAGATGTCCAAAGTGTAGGATTCTATAGTGAGTACATTTTCTCGAATATTTTATTCAATGATATCACGGTCATGTAATTATTATCTGTTTGTCATATACATGTACTCCACCTTGGTCCCATCCGTTGGACTTTGTGTTGAGTGATAAATGATATATGAATGCACAATAAAGAAAATTTTACATAATGCACCACAACTTGAACGTTAGCTCAGGGGGAGTGGATGAAAGACAAGGTGATAAGATTGTAAATTAATATGTAAATTTTATGAACATCACTTTTATTGACATGTCGTTGGCGACTATTTCTTTGTGCTATTTATCAACATGATCAAGTTCAGATTTGAAACTGCATTGAGCCTATAATTCACTCTAATGTTTATGATTGCTTTTTTACATGTTTTTCTACGAATTCTAGTTGCTCAGTGCCTTGTTACAAGAAACACAAAGCAGGAGGTAAGTTTGAGTTCATAACCTACATTCGTTTTTATATGAATATCATTTCAAAATATGTCACCATCTTCAGAAGATAGCAAAGTATTTTATTATACTTCAAAATTTCTGAAGTAATTTTTCATATAAAGATATTAACTCTTCTCTTTAAAGTTTTGCAACATCTTCCCTTTCTAGGTACTACATTTTTGTTCCCATAATTTGGGATGATTATGAAAGATTTGAAAAAGATCATTGAGTATTGTTTTGAGTACTTAATGATTTACAAAACTGTTCCAATTACGCTTAGAAAAACTATTTAATTTTGATTTTAAGATAAGATTCCAATATTTTTTTTCAGTAGATGCGTGATTAATTTATAATTGTTTCCCTGAAATATTAATGATTGATTAGAAATGAATAATTTAGAAGAGAACAAATATTTCTAAGAAGGACTATCCAGTGAGGGAACATATGAAGCTATACTAGTATGACTTATCACAGAGAAATCAGACAGAAGTCACTGATCTGAGTAGATGTCAGAGAAAATGGGGGTAAAGAAAAGTAAACTTCAAATTTTTAACATTCCGATCTTCTGAATCTCCAATGTTCCAAGATTGGTTTGTCAAAAAATCATGTGAACTGGGTAATCAGAAAGGGCTTAGAAATGATTTTCATGTGAGTGTTTTTTCCGTCAGTTGGCCAAAATATCAGAGTAAAACTCATGTTGCAGGAAGCTCCTGCCTCTTTTTTTTTAATGATTTAATGATTTTACGTAGATTGTGTGATATCATTATTTTGAACTCATTTTGATTATGACTTTGATTATCCTTTCACCCATTAACCAATAACTCTCTCCAGATTCCTGTGAAGAAATTCCTAAGGCAAGCAAGAATAAACATGATGAAGTTTCAATAAAAGAAAGAAACAAAGGTAACACTTTTCTAGCATACTTGATACATCTCAATTGTAATCAAGGAAAAGCCCTATTGTCATTTTCATTATTAAAATTCCTCTTTAAAGTTCTATTAAGTCTGACTAAGCCACTTTCATGTTTATGATGTATACATGTATCAACTTTCAATGATTTTTCATGGCAGCAAAAGGACTGATAGGATTTTGCACCCTGAATCTAATCTAATCAAATTAAATGGAATTGGATAAGGACAATTTTTATAAACCTCATCAAGATATTAAAGTGTTAATATCTTGATTGGATGGATCGATTGATTTAAAGAAATGTATATTTTGTTTTAGAGCTTTTATTATCATGGTATTTTGTGTCCATGTGATGGCCAAGTTTTCTTGCTATTAGAACTCAACTGAAGTCAAATTTATAGAGTCTGTTTCAGTTGCACATAAGTGTGTCAGAATTAACTCCAAAATTATGTAGAGTTGGAGCAATTTTTTATTACAGACAATGCACTTCGCAACTTTGCTTCAACCTTTTTATCAGTTTGTGATAATTGGCCGACCTATGCAAAATGATGATATTATGACTTATCAATCAACTGTTTTCTTCTCCAGAGGAGGGTGAAATATCCGGAGATGAAAATGATAGAATGGATGAAGCTACCCCTGATCAACTCACATCTGAACAACTCAAGAAACTTGGTAAATATATTTTTGCCAACACGTTTTTATTTGCACTCTGTAGCAACTCGTAATTTGATTGAAATTGAATACATGTATGTAAAAAAGAAATTGTGGCTTCTTCCAAAAATGTGCATATTCCCTTTCTATGCTAGTCAATCGGCCTTTAACATGAAAGATGCAATTAAACTGCAGGTAAATATTAATCATAAGTAGATGACGCAACATGTACCATAAAGATAAGATTTATTAAAAAATAAATTGTATCTCTTTTATGTTACAGGCGCTTTGTTATGCAGAAACACTTCATGCTGCATTTAAAACTAAACCTACTGAATACACTATCAAAATGCATATTGCTCTCTTGAGCAGTACAAATGCAAATCAGAAAACTATGACAAGTTGTTAATCATTTGTAATTTCAGACCCAGATCTGCTTCTATGTCTTGTCTAGTGAAAATAACTACATGTATTTTATTATATAGTTTAAACTCATTATAACAAGGTACTTGGGACCATCAAAAATACCTTTTTATAGCACTAATAGCAGCGTTAAAAACAATAAGTTATAAAGTGCTGGGACCAGATTTGGTACCTAAATAGCAGATATTTTGTTACATCAGATCTCTTTGTACCGAGTTTCCATTGTATCATAAACACCATATAGTTCAATGTAGAATGTTTTGAATATTCAAATCAATTTTGTACGGTATGAATAATAATTTCTCCAAATTTATGTTTGTAACTATGTAAGTGTGTCAGTTATTGGAAAACTTCCATTGCAACCATTTCAGCGAGCTTCGTCATCCTGTGGCAATTTTGCTTGTTCCTGTATCATATCCGATGGATAATGTTTATTGAGCAATGCACCTATTTTGATAGGTTATTGAAGTATCCAGCTAATTTTCTTTTATAATGCTTTAGTTTTTGCAATTGTCTTTTTCAAAAAATGAATGACCATTAAAGAGTTGTATTCGTTTGTCTCCTCCAATATCACACAAAGGTGAATCAGACTTTGTGAGGGAGCTTCTCCAGAACCCCCACCTGAGGACGCTAGTCAGTCATCTGGACCAAGCGACGGAAAAGGATAAAGCGATAGAGAATGCCATGCAGGAGCCAATTTTCGTTGAGTTTGCCGATGCTTGCCTTGCAGCGACAAATAAAGAGGATAGAAATTCTTCTTCAGTCAGATGAGGATGGTTAGACTATCACTGTGAAAATGAAGAACTTAGAAAATGGACAAAATAGACCTGTTAACATTCAATCCACCGTAATGTTTCTATCAGACGAAGAAATTTCCTCTCCCATTTCCCCAAACAAGCGTCACTGTCAGAGGTGCTAACTTTCAGGATTATGCATGAGGATAGAGATTAGAATGTAAGTCACCAAAAAGCTGAACCAAATACACACTGTGAACCAATGGGACCATGGCCTGGGACAATTAAACAACTTCCATTCAACCATTCACAATAGCTTCATGATCATCAAGGAAATACCAAGGCGCAACTCTTGTTCAATATTTTTCCACAGAATAAGAAGTATGTAACTGTCTTTTGTAACTATCTATTTATTGTTCATGCATGAATGGAGGTTATTCATTTTGTCCCAGACCTTTGTACCTTCTGCTCACAGGGACTGATATAGTGAACTCTTGTTATGATAAGCTCATTTTCAGTACCCCAACTCTTTATTTTATATTGTATTTTAAGAAGGTCTCTATATAAAGAGGAACTTTTGCTGGCCCCAAGGACCTTGTTAAAACAAGGTTCTACTGTAGACAATGTTGGAAAGCATAAGGTTAGTTTTATCATGCTTTGTCAATTGAGGTAATATTTGTTTCAGCTGTTTGATGATTCACATTTTAATTTCACATGGCTTGGTTAGAGATTCATTGTGGTGTCACAATATGCAAATGGCGAGGGGTTGTGAGATTTTCCCCGCTATACTGCTAGTCTTAATTGAGAACATTATGTACTAGTTTTTATATCTCTCAAATTGCAGCTTTTGTTATTATTTTATGCTTATACACCTAATACTTGTATGTTAAAAGATATGTGTGGAGAATTTAATGGCTCAGTGTCCACAGATATAAATTTCAATTTTATGTACAAGTTTTTTTTCAAGAGTTAGCACATGTTTTCAACTGTACAAGTGGTTTGTAATCTGCAATTCACAAATTTTTTTTACAGATAACATCATATGCAAATACGGAGGGGCAGGGGCCTAGGTTGGGGCTGTTGGGGGTGCTAGCTAAGATAAGCTAAAATACTGGTGCAAATTTGCTGTAAGGGGGCACTCTATTTCTTGGAAGACCATTACAGTGCTTGTCAGGTCGTTGAGAGGAGGGGGGGGGGAGGGGCACCAAAAACGTTCAAATATTCAGAATGTCAATTCATGGATACACCAGTCGAAAAGATAATAATCGCTATTTTTTTATAGTTATGTTTTTGCAAATATTATGTTTATTTTTAAGTACAGGATGGATGTTTGCTGGTATACAAATATATGAAACATTATATTTTCATGATTAATTTAAAAAAAGCTTTCATGGAGTTCACTAACAAACTTTCCTTCTTTGGGAAAAAAGATCATTCCTTAATCATGTTTGCTTGTAACACAAATTGTGCCTTTCACCCTCTGACCCAATAATTTGAAGAAGATGCCCGATAACAAAAAAAGTGGGAGAAACAAAAGCAAATCAAAATTTACTGGAAGAAAACAACAAATTGTAAGAAAACGCATTAGTACTATACAACATGAATTACTTTGGTGGGCCAGTAAACAATGAAAGGACATTCGAAGAAGAGTCTATCCCAAAATTATATTTGTTCAAGAGGAGCAGAACAATCAGATGAACTGAAAGAAAAAAAAGGAAAATCAGACATCTAATGACAAAGTTATGTATACTTCAATATTTTGACAAATTGGCAACTGATGACGTCATAGGTGCACAATTGAACATTTATTATATTCATTTACTATATTCATATTCATGTTTTAGAATGTTACTTTTTCCAAGAAAAATATGATTTCAGCAGAACTTTAACTACAGTATACCTTAATGATAGATATGTGGATCCCTATTTGCATGTTTACATAATTACAAATGTATCTTTCTGTAGAAATGATGAATTTTGCACAATAAATAATGCACCCATGATATCACCAAATTGGCAACATGTCCGAATTATGTCACTGATTTGCCTATTTTTTAATCATTAAAAACACACTTAGTAAACTTGATTGATTTAGTGTAAACTTTTTTAGTTCTGCTTATCAAATTTTTCTGCTCCTGTTAAAAATATCGTTTTGGGGTAGACTCTTCTTTTCACAATTTTGGCGTTCTTTTTATACCTGGTTCCACCCTTCTCATCTTTTCAGTACAAATACACAGTAGCGCTGTTTTACCCAATGAATAATAATTTTACATCTTTCTTTGTCATTTGTACCTGTTACAGAAAGGGATGGTCATTATCTAAGAAAGGAGAAATAACCTTGAGATATTGAGTCACTTATGAACTGGATGAAAGAACCTGTAATTTTCGCCTTCTGAGAAAGGGAGGAAGGAGCATAGGTGGATCCAGGGTTCCTGCCCCCTCCTCCCCTAGTGGGATATCCTGGATCTGCCACAGAGGAGATAGGACGAAAAAGAGAGGGGAATAAGGGGAAAGGGAATTGTAAATAATGTAATGGTAGATAAGAGTGGGGAGGGAGCAGGAGCATAATAGAGGGAAAGTTAGGGAGGAGAGAGGGTAGAAAACAGAGGGGAGGACGGAAGAAATGAGGAAATGGAGGGGATAAATAGAGATTGCACGTGAGAGAGAGAGAGTGCGAGGTTTTTTTTTTTTTTTGGGGGGGGGGGGGAGATGGTGAGAAAAGAGAAGAGGGAGAGGGTACATCGAAAGGATGAGGGAAAGATGGAGAGAGAAAGGGAGCAAGGAAATGAGGATAGATGGGAAACTGACAAGATAGAAGTGGAAATGGGACAGTGGCGGGGAGGAGAGGGCCGTAAGAAACAAAATAAAGGATTGAAACAAGAAAGATGAGGTAGGATAGCAAGCAATGACATTAAAGAGGGGTTAGAAGGAAGAAAGAGGTGTGAATCGAGGAGAGGAGGGGTGTGTACGAAGGGCAGGAAGGGATGAAAGAGAATTTGGAAGAACAAATGAGGGTTCAGAGAAAGTGATAGATGAAGAGAGCTGGAAAGATGGAAGAGAGGGAGAGAGAGACGGACAGGCGGACAGGAAGAAAGAGAGAGAGAGAGAGATGGAAGGAAAGCGAGACGGGGACAGGCATGTGACGAGGGTTAGAGAGAGCTTGGGAAGGGAAAAGTCAGAAGGAGAGAGAGAGATGAGAAATTAGATGAGTGTATAGATATGGATAGAGGAAACGTATAGATACATAATTTCAACCAAATGTAATGTAGCTTTCAGATATGCATGAATTCCAACACAATAATTTTTATTCTGTTCTTGTCAAAAATAATGTCTTCCAATTACGGAAACAAAATCTGCGATGATTAATATCTGATCAAACATATAGCTTTATAAGTTCATTGAAATTTTTCTCGAATAGAATATTTGCCTTTGATATCCAAGTGCTTGCGCATAAACTTATTTGATTACATCAAGGAATTGTGGTATATTTAAATTTTGTATTTGTTTTTGTTTATTTTTCTTTGCCTATCTTCTTTTTTTAATTCTCTGTTAATCTTTATGATCATTTGTACAGACTCAATTTTTCTCTTGATTACTTGTTAGCTTGATTTTTGTATACTTGTTTCAATAAAAACACAAATATATGTATATATTAAAAGGAGATATGGTATGATTATATTTGTTTCCAAACAAGTTATCCATACTCTCACTTGACATCCTTGTGTAATCTAACTCAAAGCCCCCAGGGTTTGTTTTTAGATGAAAGGGCGGATGACTAAGCCTCGCATTTTGGTTAATTTCATATGAATTTCTGTGCGTGGTATAAAAAACCAGGATTACTCTCAAATCTATACCTCAGGGACGTGTAGGAGTTCGATGTTTCGTCATCAGACGGCGATCACGTGGACGAACATGTGCAGTTTTTTCTAACTTCAGTTCAGTTCAGTGTATTTTCAGTTATTTTAAATACAATGTCACACACTAAGATTTTGGTATTAAAAAAAATCTCAAATCGAAATGTGTGACCTTTGTTATTACAATCATATTGGTGGAAAAAACAACAACAAAAAAGGTTGCAAAAAACATGAAAAAAGAAGGGAATGATATAAAGGCACTATGAAGATATCAGATATCTTCATAGATATAATTTCCCTTCTTTTTTGCAATCTTAGCGTTCACTGTCTGATATTTTCAAAGCTTAGTTTATGTACACCATCCATCCATTTAGAAACTGGCGGTTGAGAACTTTTTAAACGAAAACAATGTTGAGCAATGTCTTTAATTTTCATTTCCAAATTCACATCAATTATAATAGAAATCAGCCACAAAATGCAAATTAAATCATGATACATAAAGCAATTCACAATAAAAGGATTTCATGAGCCACTTGATAAAATAATGAGAGCATTGTATAATTATCTTCTTATATATCAATTCAATATTTTAGAAAATATAATGTTAATTAGTTCTGACCAAAATAACGATGTGACTGGAAATGGGGGGCTCTACAAAGAAGCGGGGCTTGTAGAGAGTATATCCTTCGAAAAGTTTAACTCATTTAGAGTCAACCGTTGATATACAGTATATATACGAACCGTTCTAGCTTTTAGTTTAACGGTAATATAATCGTATAATTTTCTTATTGTTTTATTGCAATTGACAATGCATTCTTCTTATATACACGACTGGCAATCAACTATATACATTCTCGTCTTTATATAGTCTTGGTCTAAACGTTCTTCTATAATGTTACGCACTATGCAATTATTGTCATTTCTGAATTTGATATAATCATTTTCAAAATTATTTTGATGAATTGTCTTTTCTTTGGTAAATATGGAAATATATTGAAAACCAATGAACCAAATGCAAATGACAACTAAACAATATTAGGAGCGTTTCCTAATAGATGCAAGTCCTATGCGTTCTTGTACACAAAGGTTGTTCTTGAAGACTCGAAATCTTACCCGATGCTTGCCCAACAAAGCAACAAGTAATATATGCAAACTGGATTCCATGTATTGTATTTTCATTGTAAATAACCGATTTCAAGGGGGTATCTCACCGGGCTTGAAACTAGTTCGCGACTAGTTCGCGACTCCAGATTTTGCTAGTTGCAGAGACGTCTCCGCGACGTCTCCGAGACGTCTCCTGAAAATTACGGAGTCTCCAAAGAGTCGCAAGAAGTTTA
>BQKZ01009357.1:11286-24136 GCA_036244855.1 Temnopleurus reevesii
CTTTAGCATAGAAGACGGGGAGGGCCGATCACAACGTTAGCTCTCAGGTCCGTTCCAGAACGGTGCACCAACACAACGCTACTTCTTGAATGTACCTTAGAGCTAACGTTGTGATCGGCACTCCCGTCTTGTTTGCAAAAAGTCCATATTATGGACAACCGACGAATTTCATTTCTTTGAAGTTTGCCATCCGCCGAAAGATTTGAAAATCGCGTCGGTCTTCATCAGGGACATAATGCTATACGTAATATAGAAGCCCAAAGTATTTTCCCCTTTCAAATCTATGGGCAAGTGTCCAACATCAAAGGAATAAGCTTCATTTGTTGTCAATATGGAGTATTTGGCACCGTTTGCAAACCCACCAAATTTCAAGTGAGAAGCACGAACACAAACATGAATTTAAACCGCTTAAATACTTAATCACAGAAGGAAGAAAACATTGGAGCAAACGGAACAACTTACATTGAAACACTCATATAGCTAGATATACATTTTCCTTCTCTCTTATTGTGATAGCAAACATCGAATAGATATATTCATTGGTCAAGTTTTTAATTTTCAATTTGTATTTATTGTTTTATCGCTATAATTCTAAATTTGCAATCCTTTTAATATATTTATATTTTCTTGCGCAATATAAAAAAAAATCGACTGCAATTTCAATATTTTTATCATTTTAATAAAATTCCTAAGTTTTTACAATTAGTATTTTAACGTTTAATCATATCTCTAATTTTGCATTGTTTAGCTCCTTCATTCTTTTTATTTATTCTTAATTCCTGAACTATATTCACACAAATGCAATTTTTTTTTATCAATTCAGTAAATCGTCATCTTGAAATGGTCTGGATATTTTTTTTTGTAACTTTTGTAATTCAAGTATTTCAAGTATAATACTTCATTTTGAATCCTTTATGTTTGTTACATGTATTTTTAATGTATAATGTACATGATGTATCCATTGTAATTGAATGTATTTTTACTGCACGGCCCCATTGAAAAACAGCATGTGCTGAACTGGGTTTTAAACCGTGTTTAAATAAATGTATTAAATTGCAAGGCCACGCCATCCCAAGCTGCCATCTTCAAGATGTGTTACTTCATTTAAACACAACTCCCAAATAACTCTGTTGAACATGTCGCATTCTTTAACATTAAGATACCGAGTAAATTCAATAGTCACTTTCTTTTTAGTCACTTTTTATGGAAACACACTGTAATGGAAATTGCAATCTGGATAATAAAGCATATATATATCATCAAGAATTTGGCGCGTGATGCTATTAGTATGCGCCGTGCGCCAGGGGGGTGGAGGGGGAGATGGTGGTGGCCTCTGGCATGTTTGGGGCGTGAATATTTATTTGTTTATTTATTTATTGCTCCCTTGTTCGCTTGCATGTCAACCCAGCTCAGCATGCTCAGGAGAGAGGTTTTAGCTCAGCCCCGAGGCGCATAATTATTAAGCCCGAGTTTATTTATTTATTTATTTATTGATCAATATTTTAGCAGGATGCCCTCTCAACAAGATGTTGGTATCACGAGGGGTCCTCAACAACGGGAGAATTCGTCAGATTCTTGCGTTCTTGCTAACCCGTCCTTATTCCCTCCGTTGCTCTTAACTTCTGTTACGCTATACTCACCTCACGGCAGTATGCAAATTGAGTGTGACGTCAGGAATCGAGCTTTCACGCCGAAATCCAAAGACCGCGGTAAAGGTTACGTGATTTGCATAATCGGCACGTGATACGCTTGGCCGCATCTGATTGGCTACGTTCCTGCATCTACCACGGACGCGGGATTCAGCAAAAACCGTTGTAGAATTATGGGGCCGATTGCTCAAAGCCGAGACAAGATAGAGTCAAGATAGAGACAAGTCATCTTTGGGAGATATCTCTTACCGCTGATTTGTCAATGATCTTCGTAGTCTTCGCGTCACGAAACCACCCTAGCCATCATGTTGCGAAATCTAGTCTTTATCAGAAGAATACGTGATATTTTTCTTTTGATAAAATTTGTTTTTAGCTATTACTTGCAAAACTGAGAATAATTATCGGAACAGTGCTATAGGTGAAATTTGAATAATGGTATGTATCCACAATGAACCTCAAAAAACTGCTTATTTATCAATGATAAATCCCAATTTGATACATTCTTTCTTATTCATCGAATTCCTGAGACAATTAATGTTGATCCGGCACCCCCGTACGATCGGCCCGCCACGTTACATATAAAACAGCAAGCCTGCTCCGAGTCGTTATCGTCGGATTTAGCATGGAGATAACTAGAATACTTTCGGGAAACAGAAACGCGGACAATTACGCGATAAGCGCTCTTATCCTCCATAGAATAGCTAAGACCCTTTCGTGCAACTGGCCCCTGCTCTTCACCGCTGTTGTCACCGACAACCAGCAAAGCTGACCTAGACAATGGTCAAATGGTATTGATCAGCGATTTTGACGTCCGTGGTGACGATGCGTAACCTCGCTATTATTCGTCAGTAGCAACATACATGACGGGATAACCCATGAAGGCCGACAAAACCTATGTCAAATGGAGTCCTCGGGTAATACAGGGAATGTAAAAATGTGTTTGATACAAAAGAATCGACAACTGGGGCCGGTTGATCAAAGCCGAGACAAGATAGAGTCAAGATAGAGACAAGTCATCTTTGGGAGATATCTCTTACCGCTGATTTGTCAATGATCTTCGTAGTCTTCGCGTCACGAAACCATCCTAGCTATCATGTTGCGAAATCTAGTCTTTATCAGAAGAATACGTGATATTTTTCTTTTGATAACATTTGTTTTTAGGTATTACATGCAAAACTGAGAATAATTATCGGAACAGTGCTATAGGTGAAATTTGAATAATGGTATGTATCCACAATGAACAAAAAAAAACTGCTTATTCATCAATGATAAACCCCCAATTTGATACATTCTTTCTTATTCATCGAAGTTGTGAGAAAATGTTGATCCGTACGACGGGCCCACTACGTTACATTAGTAAAAGAGCAAGCCTGCTCCGAGTCGTCTTAACTCGTTATCGTCGGATTTAGCATGGAGATAACTAGAATACTTTCGGGAAACAGAAACGCGGACAATTACGCGATAAGCGCTCTTATCCTCAATAGGATAGCTAAGACCCTTTCGTGCAACTGGCCCCTGGAGGCTGTCTCATTAAATGTGTCGCATCGACTATTAGTCAGCGCTGACTAAATCCTCGATTTTGATTGGATGAAGAGCGCTATCTTTGACGGTTGCTATGGTAACTGTCAAAGAATGACCGATTTTCGCCGTTACAAAACTTTATGAAATGCCATCGAGGGTGGTGTTTCACGAAATTACAAAACGACTTTACGAACGACTTTACGCACGACTGGTATCAGTTTTTTGGCTGAATGACTAATATTAGTTCGCATACTGCACTTGATAAAGTACTACAGTCTTTCATAAAGCCATACGTAACTTTAAGAACGATTTGGTGAAACACCACCCAGGGAAGTCATGTCGGTATTCTTTAGGGGTGTTGTTAAAAAGTTGCCCTTGATCGCAAGTTGCAGTTAATCGGAACGTGCCAATCAAAATCGTTGTGCGTCTTGTTAATGCGCCTACCGTGCGCGATTGAAAAAGCAAGTTCTAATTTAAAAAGTTGCAGATCATTTACAGTAGATTTTGACCCCCTCCCCCTTAGTGTCTTAAGTAAAATGTATTTACCGTACAAATAAACACCAATTCGAGCGGAATATCCCAGCCAAGTTTTCTGTGAACATTAGAATAAGTAAACCATGTAAACTGTGGAGAAACATACCGAAATTGCTCCTGGGCACCAACCGTAGCAGATGGACCTTTCTCAGTTCGATCCGATGCCGGGTTCGCATTGATGGTCGACGTCGGTCTTGCATTGGTGGTCGATGTCACATTTGTATTGGCAGTCGGTTTCCACGTCTGTCCGGACGAGTTACTCGGCTGACGCTGTGGATGAATCGGCGTACGATTGTTATTATTGATGGTCTGGCTAGATGTGGTGTTGGTGGACAAGGTCGAATTCGCATAGGTGCTCGTTGACGAAATTGCATTGGTTTTCGATCTCCAGCTCGCACTGGTGGTCGATGTCAAGTTTTCATTGGTCGATCTCCAGCTCGCACTGGTGGTTGATGTCAAGTTTGCATTTGTCGATCTCCAGCTCGCATTGTTGGTTGATGTCACGTTTGCATTGGTCGATCTCGAACTCGCACTGGTGGTTGAGGCTGGATTCGCACTGGCCGTCGATGCCGAGTTTGCATTCGTCGTGGCCGTGGTCGAGCTCCTTGTTCCCTCGTACACGTTCCTCGGCGGACGTTGTTCAGGCCGATGTGGGTGAACCTGATTCCGGGGTCGAGTGACGGTCTCACATGTGGTTGAATCATCATCGTAGCAGGTGCCGATGGCCCCTGCGCACCCGAGGAAGATCACAAAGATGCCACAGAACAGGTCTGATCCGTCATGACTATTGGTGTATTCAACGATTAAGAGACTGCCCATCACGATAAATGATACGGAACAAAAAATCAATCTGACTATTAGTACACAAATAGAGAATGCTAAGCATAACCGCTCTTTGAGCGTGTCCACCCAGTCCGGCATGGCTAAGCGTGTATGGTATTGGAAATCACTTCTCCAAGTAAAGAATCATGCATTTTAAGATAATCGTTCATTTCAGTTAACTCATATTGCTGAGTTCTTATTAATATATCACAATCATGACAATTATCGCTTCGATTCCACCGCATCCTACACAAACATGATGAGAAATCACGAGGAGGTCATTCTGCGCGTTTCAATGTTATTGCGTGTAAATAATGGTCGAGTTTGCACAACATAACTGCATCTGTGTAGTATTTAGTGTTTTACTGATTCCTAATGAGGCACATTCGTTGCTAGACAGTTTATGTATCTTTAGATAACGACTTTTATGATCAGTCACATCTTTGCGTTTGCAGCAACTTTACTCCCAGCATGTACAGTATCTTATGGACAAAATCACGGTAACTGACGTTACAAGAACACCAACCAACCCTTATTTCACTTTGTATAACATTGTTCATGTACAAGCACATGGTTTTATTATTTATACGAGTGCTATAGTATACATTGGTTTATAAATATATACTAAAAATCAATGATACTGCTTTTGCTATGCTTCAGCGAGCAAAACTGTGCTGGTAACTGACGTTACACAAAAAAGAGACATGCAATTTTTGCATGTTTGATCAAATGAATATATCTCATGTCCCTGATGGGTTAGGGTGATAAGCTTAACATGGTAACATTTATTCCTAAGCTAAGCGATGCCCCCAAAAATGTTTGATCTGTGAATGTATTTTTTTAGCTATGATACTTTTTTCATTGCTATGATGGTAACTGACGTTACAGTTATTTTGCCATAGAGATAAAACATGAATTGTTAATATCTTGATTCATATAGTTATATTTCCTTTCCCGAAATTTGTATCGAAGTAATTCTGACATGGCTGTTTACCTGATAATCATTTTAGTATAAAAATACCAACTTTTACAGTTCATCTGTTTCAAATATATTAATTAATTGAACACCTGAAAGTAACTGACGTTACATAGCTGACATTTTACAGTTGATATGACACGCGAGTTTACCAATCATTTTGCATAGAAAAGAGTTTCTTAAAGTTTTTCACACAATAATAAAAGTAAAGATACTGTAAAAATGAAAAAAAAATTCCTTTGTGGAAATGTTTGTGAATGTATAGCTTGACATGCTGCATGTACAAAATTAAAAACACGCATGTATTGATTATATATAATTATGCTTTAAGTACTATATATCTTTGTTATACAATACCATGTTATGCTATTGTTTAATTGGATAATAAATACATTCAATTCAATTCAATTCATTTTTTTTTTTTTTAAAGATGCTTGCCATCGGGTGTCCGCAAAATTGAAAAGTGCAAAATAAAATAAACTTCACCACGCTGAATTCACAAAATTAATTGTACCCAAATAATAATTCACTTTACCTTTTCTAAAGCTCAAAACTATTTCTTTCTACTTTCCAAGATACTAAAAAATACATTTTAAAGCATTTACAATTAAAATCAGGAACAGTGATATGAGGGACTTAATTTCTAAATAAGCAACAAACTGAAACCCCTTTTTAAATACTGTAGTTTGTATTTGTAATCAAATTACACCGTTTTAAAGTACTTTTTATAGCCTATTAAAAGGTGGAGATTCGTAATGGTCGGGATAAAGAAAATGGTGTGAAACGAGCTGATTTAAATTAAATGCATAACAGTGCACAAAATCGGTATAAGATTTTTGCACATATTCTGGGGTATTTTACATCAAACACGCCAATTAGCCATTATCCCTACGGTGTACTTAAGTACTTTCGCACAGGGGAGCGTCAGCCCGGAATGGACGGAGCGAGCGTTGGTATTGTCTGCGGTGTGTGAGTTCGCGTTCATTTTGTACGTGAAGCATGCTGCATCATTTTTTAATTTTGCGATAATTCAGCCATTTATTGATCAATTTTATGAAAGAAACTACAAACATGCTCTAATTTGCTACTGAAATACTGCATTATGGAAATAATTTTACTCCAGGCCACAAAGTAGCTAATTATCTCACGCGTCATCTCTCCCAAAACTAATCCTATCGGTTTAATGCTTTGGAAAAGGGGCATTGTGTAAAACTTATCAAACATGATTCGTTGACAGGTGGACCTTTTTCAACAGTAAATTGTTGACCACCGTTGTTTTTCAATGATGGTAACTGTCATAACACCCGGTAACTGACGTTACATTTCGGTATGGTAACTGACGTTACACATATTAAATCGTCCAATAAGAATCAATTAAAACTTGACTCTCAATAATTTTGGCATGAATGGATGGAGGTGTTACCTAATTTTGACAATTACCAAGTTTCACTGAATTTAACCAATAATATTGAAAATAAAAAAAGTTCATGTTTTGGTAACTGACGTTACATCCATAATGATAAATTCTATTTACATTTTTTAATGAGGTGAATGAATTTCTCCATTTTTTCCCTGTGATTATATAAAGCGTTATAATAGCAAGCTGCACCACATAAAACACAATTATTATCATCCCATTTGTGACAATAAATAACATGACAAAATATGTATGTAAAAGCATTTTTCATTAATATTTTTTCATCATATCTCAGCGGCCATTTTGAAATCCAAAATGGCCCCCAAAATTGAAATAAAATAATATTCCAGAATATCAGACCTTCATCTTTCAAAAACAAAAAGTCATTTTACTTGTAGATCAATTAGATTTTTTTGCCTCCATGTCTTTTTGTGGTGAAGATGCCCTTATGTGGAATACAATTTGTGCTCCCTGTGGGTAGCATAAATTGATGTTGAACTAATGTTGAACTTTGGCTTGCACTCAACATACGCAGTCAAACGCCTCCCTAAATATTTATGCGTTTTGGAAGTGTAATTCAAATTTCATGTATGCTGGGTGTAAGTTGTCCATATTTAAGACATGTGTGACTGATTCCTTAATGTTAATGGACATTGGTCACCGTCACACAGCCAAACAACAAATAGTTAAATTAAAGGGGAACCTACCCCTGGAGTTATTGTGCTCTAAGTGGATGAAGAAAAATCAGATGAACAATCGGTGAAATTTTGAGCAAAAATGGACAACCCGTTCAAAAGTTATGAATTTTCAAAGTCACACAGATTTGACGATCACTGCCGCTCATGGGGATCTGCTTGCTCGGCAACACCGACTGAATCTGTGACGTCATGTCGGACAACTCCTCATTAATTTGTACATAGAATTAAAAAAAAAAAATTGATTAATATAAGATTTCGAGTAAGACTTCTCAAGATACATGCAGAATCAATACAGAAATGCTATACGCCAACCTAGAATTCGCATTTTGTTGAATTTTCTGATAAAAGTCGAAAATGTGAAATTTTGTATACAGAGTGAATGAGGAGTTGTCCGACATGACGTCACAGATTTCGTCGAATTTGCCGATCGCTCAAATTTTCACAGTTTGTTCATCTGATTATTCTTCATTCGATGAGAGCACGATATTTCCAGGAGTCGGTTTCCCTTTAATGGAAGAATTGTAGTGATAACCATGTTTGATGCCAAAGTGTACATCCGGGACATTGGGGATGAATAACAAAACTGTTAGAATTCCCCAAATAAAAAAATGTACTGGAACGGTAACACCAATCAAAATATTCACACAATGGAAAAAAAATAAAATTATTATGGTAGTAACAAAATTATAATACAAATGGTAATCTTGTGGATGCGCCGTGATGTAGTGGTCATGACTCTTACCTTTAAACCAGAGGGTCGTAGGTTCGAGTTACACCCATGGCGCTAATTTCCTTCCGCAAGAAATTCATCCACACTGTGCTGCACTCAACCCAGATGAGGTGAATGGATACCTGGTAGAGATATTTATTCCTTGAAACGCCAAGTGTGCTACGCTGATGGCTGCCGGGCTAAAGCCAGGGCAGTAATGCTGTATTAATTTTAGAGCGCTTAGAGACCTTTAGCAAAGATAATTAGCGCTATATAAGAACTGCATTTTATTAGTAGAACAGTAGTTGCCAGTTGAGTCTCAGTGAAAGCAAGTTACTGCAATGTTAAATACACCGTAAGAAAACAGGTGTAATATTGCATCTTGCAATCTTGCTCGTGACTAACGACAATTCAAATGCCCTAGTGTCCATTGTTTATTAAGAGCTCAGTCGGTAGATCGTCTGACCAGGGAGATGTCATTAATGGAGCGACAACTCAGAGTCATGAAAGTGAAACACCTAGTCAAATTCAAAAGATGAACAATACATAGGGCGATCCTTTGATGTCCGAGGTTCCAGGCCGCCAAATACGACTGGAGTGATTTTAAGATATAGGATATCTTAAGATTTTAAGATAATTTAGGATGCGCAGTAAATTTAAGGTAAAAGTGCACACAAGTTACAAATGTGCAGTTGTATTAATAATAATTTTGGATCACAATCTTAAATTACAAATCTCGCTGTGTATTATGGATTGAGATACTGTAATTTACATGGACTCTTATTGCTACGGATTTAGATGTTTTCCGATTTCTTCCGATCGTTGTCTTTTTCATATTCATATATTCATATATTGTTTTATCAAATACCTTAAGGCCATTCGTGCCCAATAATGCCCACTTGTAGGCATCATTGTTTTAATTCCTGCAAATTCTGGTCACTTAATCTGTGTGCTTATGTGCGGTACTTGTTCAGCGAAAACCTGAGAAAATATAAGTACCATTACCATATTGTAGTAACTCACTTTTATTGAGAATCATTTGGCGACTATACTGTTCTACCAGTGTTATTATCCTGATTATTCTAGTTCGTTCCATTGTGTGAACATTTTGATTGGTGTTACCATTCCAATACCAGATTTTTTTTTTAATTTGGGTGATTTTAACAGTTTTGTCATTTCCCCCAATCTCCCGAATGTACACCTTGACATCAAACATTGTTATCGCTATAATCCTTCCATCAATTTGACCATTTGTTGTTTGGCTGTGCGACGGTGACCAATGGAATCAGTCACATTGTGTTTATGGACAACGTATGCCTAACACACATAACATTTGAATTACGCTTCCCGAACGCATAAATGTGTAGAGAGACGGTTGACTGCGTATGTTGAGTGCAAGCTGAATGAATTAGTTCAACATCAGTCGTGCGTCCGTCCTGCATGCGTTGCTACCCACAGGGAGCATAGATTGTATTCCAAATAAGATACTGTACATGATGGGAGTATAAAAGTGGCTGCAAACGCAAAGATTTGACTGATCATAGAAGTCGTTATCTAAAGATACATAAACTGTCGAGCAACGAATGTTCATCATTTAGGAATACATTAAGCAGCTACGCTGTTCGAATTCAACCATCATTGACACGCAATATAACATCGGAACACGCGAAATATTTCTCTTCACCATGTTCACGGTTGTGTATGCGATGAAAACGAAGAGATAATTGTGATATCAATAGAACCTCAGCAATATTAATTAAAAGGTAGTGAAGATTATTTTAGAGTGCCTGGTTATTTTTACACTGAGAAGATCTTACACGCCTAGCCATGTCCGGCGAGGGCTACACAGAAGAGCTGTCATGGCCATGCCGTACATTCATCTGTCTAATCAGTTCCGCGCCATTATTTNAAAAGAACCGGTTGAGATATGACATAAAACTTGGATAGAAAAAATATACAGAGATTGACAAAAGGCTTGGAAATTATCATTGTGTAGGAAAAATAAAGAGTCGTTCGATTCTCCTCAACTTTTTTGTTTGTTCTCTTAATCTGATTTTTTCTGCTCCTGTTGAAGAAATATGCTTATTGGGTATAGACTCATCTTTTATCTATCCACCTTTGGACAGTTAAAAGAAGAGTCTAACCAAAAATAATGGGTTTTTTTAACAGAAGCGGAAGAAAAAGTAAAAATTTTATAACGTTGATATGAGTGTTATAGATGATCAGTTGTGCACCTGTGACGTCATCAGTTGCCAATTTGTCTAAATATTGAAACATTCATAACTCTCTTATTAGTTGTCCGATTTTCCTCAAACCTTTTTGTTCTGATCATCTATTTTTTCATCTCCTGTTGAAGATATACAATTTTTGGGTAGACTCTTCTTTTAAATCCCTATAGTGGGGCAAATAGTCTGCAGAAAAATTGAAGAATGCCATCTTAAAAGGGAACTTGCCTCTGGAATTATCGTGCTCTCATTGAATGAAGAAAAATCAGATGAATAAACTGTGAAAATTTGAACAAAATCGGACACCCGATATGAATTGTCAAAATCACAGGTATATGACAATTAATATCCTTGGCACTTTTATGGGGATCCATGCGATCCGCAAATCTGACGGAATCTGTAACGTCATGTCAGACAACTCCTCATTCATGTATACAAAATTTCACATTTTCTCCATCTTACGGAAAGGTCAACGGGATGCCGATTTTCGGTTCAGGCAGAAGCATTTTTGTATCGATTCTGCAAGTACTTTGTCAATCGTGTCCTTCTATAGTTAACACGTTGTTAAATAGAATGCCTGTTGAATTTGAGCTACGTTTGGATTTATTTGTTTTCATGCAACAATACCCTCTGGCTCCCGTCACTTTTTGAAAACAAGGAAGGTTTGTAATCCAAATCAGGCTATAAGGTTTGAAATGCTGGCTAAAGCCAGGGTAATAATGCTGTAATTGTAGAGCGCTTAGAGAATTCTTAGAGTTGATAGGCGCTATATAAAAGCCGTTCGTTATTATTATATCATTATATCTGATGCAGTGATAATCAGTTATAATGATTTTATGTTTTATATGACTTCATCAAAAGTCCCTATCTCTAGCTTAAGCAACGCGCTGCGTTTCAAGAAATAAATTCATGCCATGTACCCATTACCGCAATTGGATACAGAGCAGCAGGTAAATTAAAATCATGGATGGGATTCGAACCGCGACCCTCTGGTTAAAGGGCGAGAGTCGAAACCACTACGCCATGCTACCTCCACGCGCATCTCGCCTAGATTCCTGCGCACGCTCTGCCCTATCCGGATTTGAATCCGTCCCCTGTGTGATCGTGACGTGCGCGTTTCCCCACGCATTTACCACGATAGGCCTGTGGCTACGATTTTCATACACGACCGTGCGATCCGGATTCGCGTTGCGTGTTTCAAAGAGCGCCTGCTCGTACGTCGGCAGTGAGAAACTCAACTGACGACTGATGCTATACACGGGCGTCCCTGATTGGGTCGATCTTGGCCCATTTCTGGCAGTATCATTCTGTGAGTGGTTTGAGCCGGATGTTGTCATTGGTCGAGAGTGATCTGGGGGCGGTGCAGAAGGTGGAGTTCGGCTTGCGTTTGGAGGTCTGCGTGTCTGATCGGTCCGATTTACGTAGCTGTAGGTGCACAAGAGAGAGAGAGAGAGAGTGTGTGTGTGTGTGAGAGAGAGTGATGGATATTTAGGTTTTGTATTATTACGTAAATTGTGCTCTCCGTGGAGTTGATAGTAGGAACCTTTAGCATAGAAGACGGGAGGGCCGATCACAACGTTAGGTCTCAGGTCCGTTCCAGAAGGGTGCACCAACACAACGCTACTTCTTGAATGGACCTTAGAGCTAACGTTGGGATCGGCACTCCCGTCGTGTTTGCAAAAAAGTCCCTATTATGGACAACCGACCTTTGAAGTTTGCCATCCGCCGAGAGATTTGAAAATCGCGTCGGTCTTCATCAGGGACATAATGCTATACGTAACATAGAAGCCCAAAGTATTTTCCCCTTTCAAATCTATGGGCAAGTGTCCAACATCAAAGGAATAAGCTTCATTGGTTGTCAATCTGGAGTATTTGGCACCGTTTGCAAACCCACCAAATTTCAAGTGAGAAGCACGAACACAAACATGAATTTAAACCGCTTAAAGACTTAATCACAGAAGGAAGAAAACATTGGGGCAAACGGAACAACTTACATTGAAACAATCATATAGCTAGATATAAATTTTCCTTCTCTCTTATTGTGATGGCAAACATCGAATAGATATATTCATTGCAAGGCCACGCCATCCCAAGCTGCCATCTTCAAGATGTGTTATCATTTAAACAAAACTCCCAAATAACTCTGTTGAACATGTCGCATTGTTTAACATTAAGATACCGAATAAATTCAATAGTCACTTTCTTTTTAGTCACTTTTTATGGAAACACACTGTAATGGAAATTGCAATCTGGATAATAAAGCATATATATATCATCAAGAATTTGGCGCGTGATGCTA
>BQKZ01009358.1:9173-19999 GCA_036244855.1 Temnopleurus reevesii
TATTATCTTTACATATACCAGAAGGCTGGTCACTGCTTTGCGCAAGCGTAAAATTGAAGCCGTACAATATGGCTTAATATTGTACGGCTTAAAACGCTCATATTGATAATAATTTGGAATGTTCATCAATGCTAGCACAAAAATAAAAAAGAATATTAAATCCTACATTAATTAGTTGCAGAAACTTTGGGAATGTTCAATGATGCAAGCAAGTTTACAAACATAGGCTTCATAACTACCAAGGAGGCATTACTAGAAACCTGCGATCATTTGCAAGTTGCAGTTGATCAGCATGCTCCAATCAAAATCATTACTTTGCGTCAGTATTGTAAAGATGGCAGACCATGCATGAATGGTAATATGCGTATCAATTTGCAACAGACTTGCTGATTTTGCCATTGATTACTAGTTTCTAGCAACAACCCAAAGAATAGTGGTGCATTTTTATGTTACTACTGTACAAGAATGGTCATCTATTATTTGCTTATCATCATGACTGGTGTCAGACTTTTCTTTTCCTAGCGGGCTAAAATAATAATTGTAATATCCTTCACAAACCGGAAATGGAAGAATTAAAAAGAATAATGTACCCCTTTTGTGATCCACTTTCAGCTGCTTGCTTTTCCTCTGAGTTTTCTGTTGCTGTGCTCTCTTTAGTAGTTGTATCCTCTGCGGATGCAGTTTCTTCATTGCTCTCAACAGTCTCCGCTGGGGGTGACACAACAGTCTCTGCTGGGGGTGATACAGCAGTCTCCGCTGGGGGTGTCACGTCAGATGTGGTGTCTCCTGTGAATTATTATGAAAAAGTGAGGATTATGTACTCAAAGTGGAGTCTGGAAATGGTTGTTCCATATGCAAAATGCTTGGAATGAGTATTGGCAGGCGATGTCAGCCATACTAAAAGAGATGATTTTCATCCCATTTTGTAGAAATAAATGAGGGAAATCAAATTTCAGGTTATTCTAAAATGTGCTCCTCTTGACAGTTACATGTATTTCACTTCAACAAATACATTGTATTAGCTAATTATGATATCTACAAACTTTCGTTATAACTTTAATTTGTACATCTTAATTTAGCGATATCTTGAGAAGCAACCATACTTGGCAGATAGATAGTGGTAAGGCTGTTTCAAGCAGCAACATGTTTCATGCAAGATCTGTTGATTAAAACAAATTTGGGTAGAGGTACACTTATGAGACATAATCATTGACTTCATTTCCATACACTGGTAATAAAAATCATGAGCAGCTGATCAATATAAAGCTATTGACAAAATGTAAATTACATAACAATAAAAAAGCTTACTAATCCATTCAAATGTATGCATGCTTCTTGCAGACGAACCTAATAATGCAGTATTTATTGACATGGTTAGTAACAATTGCACTACAATACTTTGAATCCCATTTGCATACACTACTTAGTGCTATATTGGGCAAGTCTTGGGCAAGCTCTCTGGTTGTCAAGAACATCCTTTGTGCATAGAAAACACACACAATTTTCATCTATTGAACAACGGTTCAGATTTCAATCTCTGATCCTACCTTGTGGGGCATCTTTGGCAGAGGTCTTGTCCTGTTTCATCCAGGGTAACGTTCTCATCTTCTGAAGGACAGCAACGAAGAATCCTCCAGTGTCTTGGTGATGAGGGAGGATGCGTACACTGAAAAATACAATCACGCCAAAATATAATTCAAACTTGTGAACTCCTTGGGATTGGTAAAATTTCGTATTTTTGATTGAAACCTTGTCATATCAGGGGTAAAATACAATAGGGAATATCAGTAAATATAATTGTGAATTGTATTAGTATATTCTTTTATTTCATATTCATTTTGTTTTTACTTGTTGAAATTCGTTATAATGAGGACCTTTTACTTGTCCATGAAGAATACCTGCTTGCCCAAGATCTTTATTGAAATTGCATGTCCTTTGTTTGACGGTACTGAGGCATAGAATACACCTCTACTCTAATCCTATCTGCCCTATGCTATTTTGAACATGCATAGCCAAGGGGCAGGATGAGCACACTGAATAATACAATCATAACAAAATACGGTTGAAACTTGTTTAATGAGGTCCTTGGGACCAGTAAAATTTCCATTTTGTGATTGAAACCATGTCACGTCAGGGCTAAAATACAATAGAAAGCAAAGTGTTTGAGCCCTAAATTGCCATTTTTATAAAGAGAATTGTTACAATTTACATGAGTGCTCTTGATTAACGAGGTTTCTGTATCATGGATTCCTGTAAAATCTAAAATTCTTGCAGCAAGGAAATTCATACATCGCACATGGACTGAGATACATAGCAAAAGGTTAAATGTAATTCCATGATTTTTCAATTGCTTTTAGATTTTCTGACTTTTCCCCTGACTTCCCAAGACAATAAATTCCCCAGGATTTTCCAACAGAATCTTTACTATTTATTCAACTCACCATCTTGTGAGATTGATTTTCTCTGCATCTTCCTCTGATGGCGGCCAGAAGGTAGGTTTGTATCTTCTTCTTTTATCCTTCTCCTCTTTCTCCTGCACTTCTTCCAGTGATTCGAAGATCTGACCTTTGTCATCTATCACCTGGAAGTCACATGACAATCAATTTGGATTTTTTTACCATTATAGTATAGAAAGTACACATAAATACAAAGTATTTGATAAAAAATAAAGATTTTTGGACAACCCATGCACTCTTGGTTCATACCAAAATGGTTCAAATAGAAATGAAGCACATTATTTTGAATGGTCTGGCATTATCCTTCATAATTTGATAATAAATAAAATCTCACTTTGACATCTACCTAAACATACCTCTTATGTAAAACTTTTTTTCATAACATAAGGGGTGTTGCTCAAAATCAACTGCAGATCAACTGCAACTTTACAAATTGTAACGCGCATTTCCATTCGCGCACGATATGCGCATTTAACAAGACGCGCATGAAACGACGATTTTGATTGGCGCATTCCGATCAACTGCAACTTGCGATCAATTGCAACTTTTGAGCAACACCCCTATAGTGACAGAAATAGGATATAGCCAATCAGAACAAGACTCAACATGAAACAATCAGAACAGCTATTATAATATTGTCAATCCATCTTAATTTTTCATGATGCAGGGTCAACGCAGTTACCTTCCATGTTGTTTTACCAGGCTGGCGTTTCAGTCCAGGAAGCTCATTAGAAACATCAACCAACTCCATGGCTCCTAGGTGGGGGGGGGGGATAACAGGAAGATTCCAAAATCAGTAATCAAATAAGAGATTTCATTACATGTAACTCGTCAGACGAAAGTCTGAGAAAATGGGGGTAACGGTAAAGTTTCCCAAATTATATTTCCTCAGCTTCTCTTCAGGATTATTGCTATACTCAAGACTAATGGGAAGTAAGAGATTGCTGAGATTTGGGGCATCAAAATCCTTATTTTAAGGTCAATTTATTAGGCCCAATGACCATATCATACAACACCATTCAGCCAAATATACATTTAATCCACTCTATAGTTTTGTCTATAATCAATTGCTTTGGCCAAGGACAGTTTTATCCAATTGCTTTTTAGTCTGATGGGATTATAATCAATTTGTCAAATTGTCCTTTTCCCCTTCACTAAATGGTCTACATCCCAAGCCTAAACAATCGACCCGTACAATCATAAAATGAGACAATCATTGTTGATTATTTTGAAGAAATACTGTTATTTTGACTAGTATATACCTTCACTTTGCTTGAGTATACTGGCGATAACAGCTTCGTTCTCAATGGGATTGAATGAACATGTTGAGTAGACGATTCGACCGCCCACGGTTAACAACTCAATTCCACGGAGTAATATCCTTCTCTGAAGCCTGAAAGAAAAATCACAAAAATTATAAAGTGGATGAATAAGGAAATGACGATAATTGTGATTTTTGGTCCTTATTTTCAATTTCTATAAAACAGTCAAAGACCACCTGACCATCAAGACCACCTTTTAATTCCATACAAACACTTTACATGCAAATGAACCTGTCTATAGAGACCACCTGGTCATAAGACCACATTTCCTTTCTCCCCTGAGTGGTCTTTATAGACATGTGTGACTGGATAAGACCTCTCCATTAATATTTGTATATGTACATATATCCCTGGGTTTCCCATGACTAGAAATTGAGAAGAAAATTACCAATACAAAATTACAATTACTCAGTATTTCATTTTGATTATAATTCATTCATGGAATTTCACTATCAGTGAAAATAACAGGTCACATCTCTATCCTTCCTCTCCATAAAACATGGTGGCCATTCTATATCTCATATATTATTTTGCTCATACTAGATACAAAAGAAATTTTTGTTGTTGTAAATCTCCTACAATGAAATAACAAAATGTTCCTTACTACAAAAGAATCAACATGTACATAAAAAATACCATCAAAAGCGGGGCCAAACTATACAGAACACTTACAATTAACGGAAACAAGAGTTTTATCAGAAAAGAAAGAAAGGCAATCACGGCCTTTCACTCACTCATTCATTCAGGAATAATGATGCCTCCGAAACCACCTCATGGTGGCAGAGGCATAAAAAAATAAATTCACATGAGAATGCATCTCATCAATATTATAGATTGTTGTTAATAGAACAATATTGTTGGTTACTGGCTAACTTATGGATTGGGGTTGGGTAACTTACAGATGGGGGTTGGGTAACCTACGGATGGAGGTTGGGTGAATTGCGGATGGGGATTGTGTAACTTATGGGTTGAGCTTGGGTGAATTATGAATGGGGGATGGGTAACTTACGGATGAAGGTTGAATCCGCTGAGAGGAGTCCATTTCTTCCAGATGGCATAATTCTTTCTCATCGTACCATCTCCCCTGCAAAAGTAAAGGAATATTGATGTAAGAATAATAATTATCACCTGAAATAAAGGCATTTTAGAGACAAGATATAAGCGCGTATTTAGTTTGTCTCGATTGATCGTCACAATGCCTCATCGCTCTGTCGAGTGGAATAACAACGATACACCCCTCTTCGAGCGATATCGTCTTTTCGCAATAGTGTTTGCATACAAAATTGGCGGTCCATAATACCAGTATTCCCCTCTACGTTCCTATGGTCCCCAGTTCTGCTGATAAGCGCATGCGTACAGACTATCTTTACAATCTCCACTCGCAGTGCACAGCGCGCAGTGCATTAGAATGAGCCAGGCTGGTATGTGCGTGTGGACTGTACTGTGTGTGCAGCCGACCAGTGATTTGTAAACAGATTTTTTTATCAGATTTTTTATCATACTTTGCCTAGGTCAGTCCAACACTTCAATAAATTCTAGATGATTATCTTGACACCCTGGATCTTAGTTTTAACATAGTAATTGTAACAATGTTTACCATTCAAATGATAAAATAAATAATTCGCTAAACAAAGGTGTAAAATAAATTGAACGTTACATACCCACAAGGAACATCGCATAGTATTCTGTCGTACTCAATGTTTGTCATTCCTCCGTTTGGTCCAGGGACCTGTAACCGTGGAAACACTGATGCATCATGGTTAACAACCATACAGCATGGACTGTTGAGTCTCTTAGCTTGATGCACCATGATGTAGCAACGTTTGTTGTCATCATCGTTACCAATCACCAAACCCTCTGAAAAAGATGTTATGACAGAGAGAGGAGAGGAAAGAAATAGGAATTTAAAGTTTTGTAGCTTCATGCAGGTCACACAGTGTAAGCCGAAGCGTGGTAAGGTAAGTTTTTCATATTGATTACAATTGGACTTTGCAAGAGCATTCACCAGGTCAAAAAGTTTGAAAATACTTCTACAAAATTGTGCCAGAAATATCAAACGTAGGCATCACATATAAGTTTATTTATATATGCTTATACTCTCATCTATTTCTCTTTACTCTTTGCACTTTCAAACTTCCGTGTAAAGCACACTGTATATGTTGCCTATCATTATATACAGAGAGTGCACTATACAGTTACATGGTGGCCATAATTATATGGCTTTCAAAAAGGGGCAAAAACAGTTTCCACTATGTAATGCACTGAACTTGGTGTGTTAATGTCTATTNTGCAGCCGACCAGTGATTTGTAAACAGATTTTTTTATCAGATTTTTTATCATACTTTGCCTAGGTCAGTCCAACACTTCAATAAATTCTAGATGATTATCTTGACACCCTGGATCTTAGTTTTAACATAGTAATTGTAACAATGTTTACCATTCAAATGATAAAATAAATAATTCGCTAAAAAGGTGTAAAAAAATTGAATGTTACCTACCCACAAGGCACATCGCATAGTATTCTGTCGTACTCAATATTTGTCATTCCTCCGTTCGGTCCTGGAACCTGTAACCGTGGAAACACTGATGCATCATGGTTAACAACCATACAGCATGGACTGTTGAGTCTCTTGGCTTGATGTACCATGATGTAGCAACGTTTGTTGTCATCATCGTTACCGATCACCAAACCCTCTGAAAAAAGTTATGACAAAGAGAGGAGAGGAAAGAAATAGGAATTTAAAGTTTTGTAGCTTCATGCAGGTCACACATTGTAAGCAAGGCGTGATTGGTTTTCCACATTGATTACAATTGGACTTTGCAAGAGCATTCACCAGGTCAAAAAGTTTGAAAATACTTCTACAAAATTGTGCCAGAAATATCAAACGTAGGCATCACATATAAGTTTATTTATATATGCTTATACTCTCATCTATTTCTCTTTACTCTTTGCACTTTCAAACTTCCGTGTAAAGCACACTGTATATGTTGCCTATCATTATATACAGAGAGTGCACTATACAGTTACATGGTGGCCATAATTATATGGCTTTCAAAAAGGGGCAAAAACAGTTTCCACTATGTAATGCACTGAACTTGGTGTGTTAATGTCTATTTATATTTTCTATTAACAGGCATATGCGAGTCAAATTTAGAGCCCCCAACCCCAATCAATAAAATCAAGACCGATTTATACCTGGCCAGCCTAGAGTCTGTTCAGCATGAAGCATTTCTATGAGTTGAGCCGTCTTAGACCCAGGAGCTGCACACATGTCTAGAACCTTGTGATGAGGTTTGACTTGAAGGAGGAGTGGAGGGATCATGCTAACGATCTCCTGTCGGCTGATGTTACCCTGTAAAACAGAAAGAAATAATGTTTAATCAATCACCAGCTTCGTTCAACATTTATAGAGTTGAACCGTCTTGGACAAAGGAGCAGACATGTGCAGACATGTAAAGGAGTGTGAGGTAACTTGATTTTAAAGAAGGAGCAGAGATATCGTACGATCTGCTGTCTGCCGATGTAACAATGGAATAGAAAGAAATTTGGTTAAATCACTTAAAATTTTGATGTAATATCTAAATTTGGTAATGACCGGAAAAGAAATATAAACACAAGGAAATCAAATTCAATAAATCTTGACCTCTGCCTAATATTATCTTTAAGTTGAGCCGTTTTGGCCAAAAGTTCAGATATGTGCAGACATATGCAGGAATTGTGATGTGACTTAACGAGAGAGATCATACGAACAATCTCCTTTCAGCTGACGGTACCATGCAATAGAGAGAAGTATGGTTCAATCATTCCAACTTTTAACATATCTAATTTTTGTAATGACCAGAAAATCAATATTCACAGAATTGAACCAATCATGAATAGAATAGCAAGAGCTATAAATAATATATGTATGTGCCAAATGATATTTTTCAATATTGTTTGATGGTGCTACATGTGTGTGTATATTGAATAATAATAAAACCAAAGATAATTTCTATCTGGTGAAGGCTGCAGCAATAATATCAAATCCCCCCTTTCCACAACTACCAAAGCAATAACTAATCATTTACTCACACTCTCTGTCTCTGAAATGAGAAAGAGATGCAGTTTCTCGAGGGCTGGCATCTTACGGATGTTCTTCCTGCTAAGATTCAACTGCCACGCCAAGTCATCTGGATACCTGTCAATAAACAGTCATGAGAAAATAATAACCCTTTATGCACTTAAAATCTAGAGACAATGATTTCCAGAAATGTGTATGATTGTTGCTTGTGAGGATTCTATTCAACTAGAAATGACCAGCTCCTACAATTCATTTAGACAATCAAATTCCATGTGTAACAAAGATCGGTCAAGAAATCAAAACAGATATAAATCCTTTCCTTCCTATTTTTATCAAATGCATAACAATTGAATTCTAAGCAAACATGTAGCAACCATCATATTTGGCATGACATTACCCTATGTTTGATGCCCTCCCATATTGAAATGGATACATGGTAGGGTGGTAGTAATTTGCTATAAACGCAGATCATTCAATACAACAATACTTACAATAACCTGAAAAGTAATAAAGGTTGGAAATATATTTCCAATCTATGAATTGAAGCTAATTCCAGGTGACTGAAATTACAATTTCTATATTCACATATGCTAAAAGACATGAGTTCTATCAACAAATTGACATGCTAACCTTTGGCAAACAATGAATTTCGCTGAGGAGAAAGTCATAAGGAATGGATGAAAAAATATTGGAAACCTACCATGGTATAGCGATGGGTTTCGCTTCTATTGCTTCTTCGGAATTAGATTTGAGAAGCTCTCCAAAACACTCGCCCTTCAAGTATCTCAACACTTGGTTTGCTTGTCTGTTTGTATAAAAAGAAAAATAACAGTTTAATTTGAAACATAAAGTAGATTTGATGATTTGAAGAAAACAACAATGTGCCAAAGGATTTCGCAAGAAAAATGACCAATAAAATGGGTTTCTACAGAATATTAGATATTACAATGCACCATGTGCTGATTTCTGTGTTGGCTGCAGTAAAAAAGATGTGGTGATTAAAATCATACGGCTTTTAACCAGTTATGAACTAATTTGTAAAATTTCTATTTTTTTTGTTTCATGTATTATTGAATTGAAAATAAGAAAACTCTGACAGCGTTAAATTGAGGAGCTCAGTGAAGAAGTACCTATGTGCAATTTTTTTAATGAGCTGCATAAATGTACTTAAATTGGATTCATTTACAAAGGAATCATCATGTTAAATAATTATTTCTTCAAAGTTTTTATGAGGATTACTAATCTTTCTCCTGATTCGTGTTTCATAAGAAGAAAATTGTACTATTGATCTATAAAAGTCTATCAATCATTCACTATTTTTTTTTCTTGATGAATTGTAACATTATAAAATCAGTGAATTGGTGGTAAATTTGGTAAATTTGGTAAAAGTGTCCCTCACAAGAGCTGCATCTTTGGTGTAAAATCTTCACATTTGATCTTCCTTCTCAATAATTTGGACAGAAAATTACACAAAACCTTCTTACCCTCTAAACCCTGTGATTCTGAAAGCTACAGGGAGATGTGTTTTGATAGTGGCCATGAACTGATCCCATTCTCTTTCTGGGACCAGGTTCTGCTCCTGTGTGATACGGAAGAAATGAGAATGAAATAGGAAACCAGGAGATCTTGGTACAAACAAGGGGGAGGGGCAGGTAAGGCACATACACACACATTACACAGGGACTAAAATTTAAGGGGAATGAGAGCAATTGCTCTCCTAAAGCTCCCCTTAAATGATTTTGTGGCAGTGATTTAAAGAGCCCCTTGTAACCTGAATCTACTACATGAAGACCCAACGTAGCTCCCCTAAAATTCTCCTTGAGAGCCCCTAGGAGAGCTTTTTNAAATTTTGCACACGGATAGAGCAAAGTGTCAACTACAAGACTGTAGGAAAATTTCTAATTTCTATTTTTAAATAATTAAGTAGGCAAATTTATGCATGAAATCACACTTTCTGCTCTATTTCCCTCGATAAAGCACCTAAAAGGCTCAAATCACTATTTACATTGACTTTGCACACAAAATCAAGTTTTTGAGCCATTTTCGGTCTGACATGCATGTACAAAAAGTGGCGCAGCGAAATAACTACATGCCCGATTTTCGCGAAAACAGTCTTAAAACTTGCGCAAGACTTGAAAGAAAAAAGTCAGCGAGTCTCCTTGTGAAAAAAGTTTGCGCGGCGGAGTGATCGCGAAATTTGTCGAGGGGGGGGTCAGAGGGTCAGAGGCTTAAATTTCACACTTGGAAATTGATTACAGGGGAATTAAAAATCTAAAAGGGAACTATATCTGACAAACAAGACTAAAAAAGAAACCAAGAGAAATACCACTAACAGAGCGAGGATGCAATCAACATCAATTTATACTGAATTCAATCTTACCTTGTAATATTTCTCAAATGCTGGGTTTTTCAACTCGATGTTGGAGTATCCTGCTCCTGGTTTGCCAGTTTTCCAATTGGCTCCACCACCACCTCCTAACCGGCCACCACCTGAACTACCGCCAACTCTCTCTGAGCCTCCCTACAGTTCAGGAATGAAAGCAGAACAATCATTGAGAGTGTATCCTAAATTTAGGAAAGATTTTATTCGTTTTGAATGTAAAATTTTATGTTTATATTTTGACTGATGTATTTTTTTTATTTGCAGTTATGTTATTCTTTTGTACTATTAGTGTAAATATAATTTATGTATAATTTTTCACTGATGTATTATTTTGATAGCCAAATTTTGTCTCCTCTTTCTTCACGAACTGTCACATATAATCCCTCACAAACTGCACTAGCAACCGGCCCCCCCCCACCCCCTCGGCACTATTGGTATCCAGCCTAACCTTAACTCTAATTCTAAGCCTAACCCTAATCCTAACTAAGCCTAAACCTAACTAGTTCGATTATATCCAACTTTCAACCAGGATTCATGAATATTAACGTTTTAAATCTGGTATTTTACATTTTATGTTAGTCAGCTATCCTGTCGAAAGTTGGAT
>BQKZ01009362.1:1699-12586 GCA_036244855.1 Temnopleurus reevesii
GGGGGGGGGGGGGATCGTGCATTTGCTCACGCAGCACCCACGCTATGGAATTCCCTTCCCCTAGATTTGAAGAATTACACTACCACAACCTCATTCAAGACTAATCTTAAAAACTTATCTGTTTACCATTGCTTTCTGAAGACAGACATTCATTCATTTCTTTGTTTCCATTTTTGTAAATCTTGTATGTCTCCTAGTTTCAAAACATTCATAGCTCATTCAAGCGCCTTGAGCATTTAATCAAAATGGATAATGACGCTCTATAAATCTCATGTATTATCATACCTCTATGATTATCATTTACTCGTGTGCAATTAAAAGAGCGAGACTATCCGCTGCAGTCGGAATCTCGGACGGTCCGCCTGGCGTCTGCTGCAAAAGCCTAAAGCCCCGGTCACATAGGACCCCGGAAGCAACACGATTTACACCGACTCGTTGTTCTGAGGCATTTAACTGTGAATTAACAAAGAGTCGGGGTGAATCGTGTTGCTTCCGGGGTCCTATGTGACATTTACCTATCGTTTTCAAGAAAGGAGATATTTGTTTTACGCTTTTCGAGACATGTCATTCTTGTGAGAGGTTACTTACTCAGTAAAATATAATTAAAGAGCAATGTTCCGCCTTCTACCTTAAGCCCCGGTCACATAGGGTCCCGGAAGCAACACGATTCAACACGGCTCGGAGTCGTGTTGAATCGTGTTGCTTCCAGGGTCCTATGTGACCGGGGCATAAAATTCATTAGAACAGCGAGGAATAGCTTCGATACCACCTCCAACACCACCGTTTATACTCGACAGTCCACCCCCCTGTATCGCCTTCCGCCCCGCCCATTCCTCTTTCCATAACCGTCGAGGGAGGTATAACGAATTCATTCGATCTCTGAAAACCGGTATATTGTCTATTTTCTTTAATAAGTGTATTCACGATTAAAAACTACTCTCAAACTTGGATCAAACAGGTCATCTTTACCAAAATTATTATTTTGTGTCTCAGATACCTTTTAATAGAAAAATGAATAACACTTGTTACACGTAAACAGGAACACCAAACAAAGAAAGAAATCGAAGAGAAATGACTTAATTGCTGATAATATTGGCAGTGTAGAATTTACGGAACAGCAAGGTCTAAAATGCCAGAATAAATGCGTTTTTGCTCACAGAGATATGACGATCCCTATCGCTGACGGGCAACCACGCGATCGGCAACATCGACGGAATCCGTGACGTCATGTCGGACAACTCCTCATTCACTTAGTATATATAAAATTTCACATTTTCGTCCTTTCTTCGGAATAGTCAACAAAATGTTAGTCGTCCACTTGAGTATAGCATTCCTTTATCGATTCTGCATGAATTTTGAGAAGAATGTTGTTGAACCCCTACTCTAAATTTAACATTAATCATTTTCTTTAAATTTCTATATGCACAAAGTGAATGAGGAGTTGTCCGACATGACGTCACAAATTCCGTCGATGTTGCCGATCGCACGGATTCCCATCAGCGGCAGTGATCGTCATATCTCTGTGAATTTGAAACGGATTGTCCGATATTTCTCAAATTTTCAGTTTGTTCAGCTGATTTTTCTTCATTCAATGAGATCATGACAACCACAGGGGTTGGTTCCTCTTTAACGCTCACTCCCCGCTCCCTTCCCGTGCCGATCCGCTACCCATGATCCTTTCGAGATAAGACGATTTGGTTCACCAATCTCTGGTGTATTTGTTAAAGCGAGGAAGAATTGTATAAATAGAGCTCACATATTATCACAACAGTCTGCGTTGAATCACATATGTCATGCATGTATGTTTAAAACCTCCAACCATGTTATCGAAATATATATCTCCTTCTTTGCTCTACTCGGCTTCTCGAGCGGCGTGGCCACTTCCATCACCTCGTCGAGTGATTGATCAGGTGGTTGACAGGCATACGACGTCCATTTCGTGGTAATCATCTCGATGTTCGAGCACCACATCATATCAACGACCCCAAACAGTCTCCGCAAGGGCACTCTCTGTCTTAAACACCGAGTCCCACATCGGTGCCCTAAAGCGACCTCCTCCAACATGGAAACCTTTGACGATGACGACATCGTCTTTTACTGGTGGTCGTCGTCCGTTTCATTCATCATCAGCCTCGGGCTCGGCGTCGTACGCGGCAGAAGCGATCATGTACCCGAACACCTGGAAATCGTATTCAGACATCGAAATCGAGCGGATTGAGATACCGTCATCGAACGACAGAGTGAACGTGTCATGGAATGGAGTCGATGAGTTTTCTTCGTCATCATCATCCTCCTCAGCGACGTCCTCGTCGTTTCCGTTCGTGTGGTTGAGAGACAACTGTCGATGTCCGCAATGCTTCGAAACTGCTTCCAAGTCTCGTATTGCCTTTATCAAGGATCTTGATATCGATTGTGCTACGAAAGCTGTTTCTTTGGCTGATGACAACAAATCTGTAAGCCCCTACAAAATCTTTGGAGATATTTTTGATATTTACAATTCTTAGGGGGTGTTGTTCAAAAGTTGCAATTGATCGCAAGTTGCAGTTGATCGGAACGTGCCAATCAAAATTATTGTTTCATGCGTGTCTTGTTAAATGCGCATACCGTTGCGCGAATGAAAATGCGCGTTACAATTTGAAAACTTGCAGTTAATTTGCAGTTGATTTTGAACAACATACCCTTAAACTATACAATTTATATTTCGTACAATGTATTTGAAAAAAAGTTTGAAAATGTTAGCTCTAACAGAAAATATTCACGTTAATGCGGGTTTACTTATTATATTCAAATGCATGTGTTCTTCTTGCCACTGAACGTAATTAAGTGGTATTCCTTAAACCGTTTGATAAGAATGGGACTACAATACTCTGGATCCAGTTTGCATACATTATTTGTTGCTATGATAGGCAAGCCTCGGGCAAGCTTTAGGGTTGTCAAGAACAACCTTTGTTTTAAAGGTATGCATACATTTACATAAACCCTCCTTTCAGCCCGCTTTCTCCATTTATCACTCGCCCTATTTTTTCATGGGGGGGATAATCCTCATTTTTTTTNGGGCAAATATATTATGTGTTCTTATCTCGTTCAGCATATAGATATCTGCTTGTATGAATATATAATGAATAATATTACAGTACTGAATGAATACTACCACCACCAGTCGTAGGGTGGTAATTTTAACTAAGTGTTGGAGCAATAAATAAAGAGTTTATTATGGAAACTGAAAATAATGATGAGTTGAGATTACTGAAGATAATTGAGGATAACTGAAGATACTAAGTATAAATGAGAAGGAGACAAACATATTTAAACATTGAGATCAAATAATGAAAGTAAAACTCAGACAAACAATAAAACTAAACCATGTTAAAATAATCGTTCTTTATTTAGATATTTGCTTGTGTGAATAAATAATGAATTATATTACAGTATTGAATGAACACTCTACTCCATTTCGTATCGAAGAAATAGGTGAACCGATTTATGGAATTCATAGTATCAATTTTATTTGGCCCACAGGCTTTTCATGATAACTAAATTTGTACTCCCTATATGTCCAAATGCTATAAAGTACACTGCAAAAATGCTGGTGATAAATCTAACACCAACCAGAATATATATAGAACCACTCCAGAAAGGTGTTAAAACAACACCAGTTTAGAATCAAATCAGTATATTTAAACACCGATTGATGTTGTTTAGGGGCTTAAACAACACCAGTTGGCATTGAAATATATTAAATGGATCCCCAAACTGGTGTTATTTTAACACTTTTCTGGTGTGGTCCTATGTAGATTCCGATTGGTGTTAAATTTTACACCAGCGTTTTTGCAGTGTACATACTATTCATGCTCTATCAATTTTTCTATCAAAGTTGTTGAACCAAATGAACAAAAAATGATAAAGTAATTTTCTGATTCGCTGAGTGCTATCATTTGAAAATCCACAAATTTAGCGTATTTAATTGATATTCTGAGCATATTCAAAAACAATTTTTTGAGAACATGTTGAAATGTTGAAATGTTAAAATTTGTGCTTTTTATATGATGATAATGGTATTGACAATAATGCTCTATTACATCGATCTGAATATTTATCCCTTGTCAAATTGGCAATTTCTATTTACAACGATTAATTACTCAGAATTATGAAAATTATAATACAACTTTGATAGAGAAAGGTGTCTACATAAAAAAAAAAAAAAAATGTAAACAATGTCTAAATTTTGAACTAACGGTGAAATTCGAAGCAATATTTCTTATTTATAGATTTAATCGTGAAAGGTGCATCAATGACGTCTCCAAAGTTGCAAATTTGTTTAGTGATTTTTATAGTTTCCACGAGTTATTGATGTGATTTGGAATTAATAACTTCTCTATGTTTTAGGCCTAGTAGTTCGATTTTCCTCTCCCCCATTCTTTGTTCTTCTCACCCCAAAGTGCTATAAACGTTTCAGGATTCAATATATTACACACAGAACATAGGTCACTTTGACGTTTATTTATGTTAAAAATGTTAGTGGTATGATGCTGGAATTCACACAACCTACATTCAGATACTGTGCAAGATTTTGGAAAAAGGTATTACAGTTTTTAGTGAATGATCCCTCCCTCCTGAAACAATGCTTTGATTATGTAATTAGGAGTCAAATCAAAGTGATAATCAAAGCCCTGTACTAAAAGCTCTGTGTATATCAATAATGATAAGAGATAATTCAACACAGGCCTGAACATTATCAGTCCATTGTACAATGCTACTGGAGTTTGGAAGAATTCTTTTCAGTCAAGAGTACTATTGACAACTAATATAAAATGGATGTTTGGGAAAATGGTTCATGCACGATAGTTCTGTATAGCCTTTTGTCATGCACACAGATTTTGGTATGGCAGTTTCAAATTCTGTTATGGGTTAATCTCGTTTTATTTTGCTACTGTAAGGAAGAAAATATGTTCACCATGATTACTGGCTGGGCTTCCCCTATAATTTCCAAACACGAAAGCTGGCTGTGGGTATGGGCTGATTGACCTTTTCTTATTTCATTCAGATCGAGGCTCCTAGCTTTATAACAATAAACTGAATTTTCTTTATTATTCCGGTGATATCAAGCAGTACCAACCTTTTATCGTCCTAAACACTGTGAGCAGAAGGAACAAAGGGTTTGGACAAAGTAAACAACTTCATCTAAGCATTCCCAATAACTAGATATACACGAATTTGACTTCTGAACACTGTACGAATAGGTGGCCATAAATGGGGGACTTCCATAGATGTACAAAAGTACTATTCAATAGGTTGAGTTCTTAGCCAGGTGTGTTGCTATGTCAGACAAGCATAGCGGAAGCCACCAGTTAGAAATTAGCATAAAAATAAACACCTTAACCGAATTGGTCTATACACAAAAGAAAATTCCCTCCGTCTTATTCTGCTGAAATAGGGACCTTTAGCAAAGAAGACGGGAGGGCCGATCACAACGTTAGCTCTAAGGTCCGTTCCAGAAGGGTGCACCAACACAACGCTACTTCTGGAATGGACCTTAGAGCTAACGTTGTGATCGGCCCTCCCGTCCTCTTTGCTAAAAGTCCCTACTCTCTCAAACAGCCGTCGCACAATGAATAGTGAAGGTACTTGTGTGTATCGAGCTATTGTGAATGCCTGGATGAAGTTGTTTACTTTGGGCTGGGCGGCTATAGTTTTGAATAACTTTGCGGAGGGACAAATTCCCTGTTCACATTTACTTTCAGAAAGTGGCCTTCGAAAACCTTTTTTTCCCAAACAAATTCTGACGACCAGTTTGTGAACGTTCAGATCTCCGCGCTCAAGAAGTGGACTTCAAGTCCTGTTCACGTAAAGTGGCCTTGTTGCTATGACGATGAATAAACATTTGGGTTAATTGAAATACTTTCCGTGCGATCTTCCTGTGTGTGGGTGAAAATGTAAACTGATATCTACCATTTTTATCATTATTATTATTACTATTATTACTCTTATTATTTATATTATTATTTTTATTATTATTGCTGTTGTTATATTTATTATTATTTTATTATTATCATTGTTGTAATTATTATCATCATTATTATCATTGATTATGAAGGCCCGGGCACACCAAACACGGCACGGCATAACGGCACGGTTTATACGCGGTATCTTGCTTGTCATTGGCCAGCGCGCTCCTCCGCGCAGAGGATTTTCAACAATCGGCCAATCACCGGGGAGACATCGTGTAAAAACCGTGCCGTGATGCCGTGCCGTGTTTGGTGTGCCCGGGCCTTTACATTTATCTGTTCCCGTATTGCCTCTGCACATTGCGTGAAAATCAAAGCGAAAACAGCCAGATGCATATGCGTCAGTTATGGGGCGTGTATCATTAAAGAGATATAATAAACTGGGAGGTGTTTCACCAAGATAAGAAAGATTTTACGCACGACTTTATGTTCGACTGGTACCCCTTCTTAATCTTGTGCGTAATCATTCATAATATTGCGCACATTCAGCGCAAGAACTGATACCAGTCGAACTTATAGTTGTGCGTAACTTTAAGAACGATTTGGTGAAACACCGCCCTGAAAAGTAATCGTTTTGCGATTGACTTACGATTAATATTCATCGTAAGTTTAATTCCATCTTTTATGTTACCTCTTACGTTACTTCTCTAATACCATAGAAGTATATACACCCTCTCGAACTCAAAACAGATGAAAAGTGCATCTCATTAGTTGCTTCAAAATTCTGGAACAGTATTTCTTTGGCAATATGGGCAACTTCAAATTCTGCCACGTTTAAAAAGCATCTTAAGACTTACCTTTTCCCACAGTAATATAATTGTTTTCAATTTGGTTCTGTCAAATTATAAAGCGCTATGTTATTCTTTGTTGTAAGCGTTTAAGAAATAATCTATATCTGTTCATTATTATTTGTATTTGTATTTGTACTTTATTCTCAAATCATTACAAAGACATATAACATATAAGATACTACAAAATCAGAATATATTAGACAAATTTACATGTGTAAAAATAATTTGCAATTAGGAAGACTGGCTGGATTGCCCTTTCAGAGGAATTAAAACAAAACCATGTACCGCTGTTCTTCCAAGGAATCCAGATACAAAAATAGAATGCTATTATTGTTATCATTATTATTATCATTATATTATTATTATTATTGTTTTTTTTAAACTATTATTATTGGTATTATCATTATTATTATTATTACACTGTATTATCATCATCATCCTCATTATTATTATCATTATTATTATTATTATTATTATTATTATCATCATCATCATTATTATCACAGGCCCCAAGAATTGCTAGTTCCGTCCACATCCTCTTAAAGCCCCGGTCAGATAGGGCCCCGGAAGCAACATGATACGACATGACTCTTTGTTTAGCTTACAGTTTGCTGCCTGTGAGCAAAGAGTCGTATTGAATCGTGTTGCTTCCGGGGCCCTATGTGACCGGGGCTTAAACTTGGGCCTACTTTTTTGTTTTATATGTGTTCTGCATAGATCATCATCACTTGGAGTGACGGTCACGTCAGCACTTACCCAGCCTGGTTTCTCCGATGCAATGTCTTCACCGAGTCGGAACACGAACCCCTGACTGACATCAAGCTCGAGCTCTGGGATGCTCTTCTTCTTCTTCTTCTTGATAATCCTCTTCATATCTTCCTCTTCTTCTTCTTCTTTATTATCAGATCACCATCACTTTGAGTGACGGTCACGTCAGCACTTATCCAGCGAGGTTTCTCCGATGCAATGTATTCACCGAGTCGGAACACGAACCCCTGACTGACATCAAGCTCGAGCTCTGGGATGCTTCCACATGCCGTGATCGACTGCTATAAATTCTTCTTATTTTCTTCATTTCCTTCCCCTTTGTTATTAGATCACCATCACTTGGAGTGACGGTCACGTCAGCACTTACCCAGCCAGGTTTCTCCGATGCAATGTGTTCACCGAGTCGGAACACGAACCCCTGACTGAGGTCAAGCTCTGGGATGCATCCATATTCCGTGATCATCTACGGATGATCGACTTCGACGAAATCCTGAATGACGACCGTGTGTTGTACGAGCTGCTGATGAACGTGAAGGTGCTAGGTGCGGCATTGATTCGGAACGCACCAGCGGAGACTGGGCAAGTCCACCGCCTGGCCGATCGAGTGGGTTTCCTTCTTCCGACTAATTATGGGTAAATTTTTGTTGCATTTTACGTCAGTGTTTTTACGAACCAGCCTGTATTTAAGCAAAACGATTTGAACACTACTCTTTGTAAGTTCACGGATAACTGCCTCCGAACAAAGAGTCGTGTTGAATCGTGTTGCTGACAGGGTCCTATGTGCCCGGGGCTTTAGGTTAGTTCCTGATTCATCGTTTGTTGTACTATCTAACGCCCCGGTCACATAGGACCCCGGAAGCAACACGATTCACCACGACTCGTTGTTCTGAGCAGTTAACTGTGAATTAACAAAGAGTCGGGGTGAGTCGTGTTGCTTCCGGGGTCCTATGTGACCGGGGCCTATCCCTTATTCTGGCTCACACATTGGCGTTTATAACCAATGTCTCCCCATAAGCGCAGAAGCACGGAGGAAAAACAAATGACCGATCTTGACGGCGTTCGTTCACCGCTCGACGTATGCACCCGTCTATTAAACCCTGGTCACGTAGAGCCCCGGAAGTAACACGACTCAACACGAATCTTGGTTCTGAGGCAGTTAACTGTGAATTTACAAAAAGTCGTGTTGAATCGTGTTGCTTCCGGGGTCCTATGTGACCGGGGCATTACGTCAGCGTTTTTACGAACCGGCCTGTAAGTCACTACGGGGGCTCTACAGGAACACGTAAAAACCGACATAGCGTCAAGTACAATGAAATACTACTTAAATTCGTGTAATTTCAATAGCATTTATTTCAATTGCATTGTTACGACTGGTTTGTGCAAGGCCACTCCTAGCTATAGTAGGCCGGTTCGTAAAGTCGGTGACGATTGTTATTGTGATAATGAAATACCCTCCCATGCCATAAGTATTGCAACATAGACACACTCTTAATTCCTTCAGGACACACGTATAAATCAATATCATGCACTGGCCATATGAAGAAAAATGTTATAAAATATTTCAGGATTAGTTTCTGTACTTAAGAACGATAACTTTTTGGAATTATGTTGCTCATTCTCAAAACATAATGGCCAATACACGATGTCCCATAAAATCATAACAAAGGAGGAACTGAGAGTGACGTCTTCAACTAACGTTGGCTATTTTATTTTGCATTATATGGGGTATCGATTTTGATACTTTTTGTTAGCAGAAGTATTCAACAAGTCATGGAATATGTTCAATTTAAAGAAAGGGAAAACAATTTTGCGAGAAGCCGTTGACTAATCTGCAAGTCGAGACATTGCAATTTTCTTCCTTTGTCGTCTTTGGTCTTTGATACCCAGGGCATAACTGAATTAAGAATAGCTTTACCCTACATAATTCATAAACCGTGTATGACACTTTAATTTCAACCATATATATTTTTTTTCACATTTAAGGAAAAATAAGAAAAATACGACAGGTGAATTAATGGAAAACGAACGTAATTTTGCTATGTTGCAATACTTGTGGCATGGGAGGGTAGGTTATATAGCGCAATAACACATGAAAAGTCCCAATGCGCTTAACATAAACCTAGAACTGAGAAATGGGTCAGAGGAACTGGGGTAAGGCACCGGTCACATAGAGGCCAAGAGGCACCACGATTCAACACAGCTCTTTGTTAATTCACAGTTAACTGCCTCCGAACAAAGAGTCGTGTTGAATCGTGTTGCTTCTGGGGCCCTATGTGACCTTGGCTTAATCAATAAAGTTAGTGCATTTATTAATCGTTTGTTGCACTATCATTTTGGTGCATGCATTAGTAATTGTTTAATCTATCCCTCATTCTAATTTTTTCTCGTACAATTTCAAAGCACTGAAGATCAAATACTGGCAATAAAAGCTGACTCACATCTTTACGTTTATAACAACGTCTCCTAAGAGTTCATGACGCTCTGTTAACGCAGAAGTACGGAATGGAGACGCTTGACCAACGTTGAAGGCGTTCGTCCAGCGCTCGACGTACGCACGCGTCAATTAAGCGTCGTTCCTCCGTATTTCTGAGTTTGCGGGGCGTCATGAATGCTGGGTAGACGTTGGCTATCACGCAAACTAGATATATGAACTTGTCTTTATTCATCTGATTTTCTTCATTAAATGAGAGCAGGGCGGTGTTTCACCAAATCGTTCTTAAAGTTACGCACGACTTTAAGATCGACTGGTATCAATTCTTGCGCTGAATACGCGTACTATTATGAATTATACGCACAAGAAGGGATACCAGTCGAATGTAAAGTCGTGCGTAAAGTCTATCTTATCTTGGTGAAACACCGCCGAGGAGTTGGTTTTCCTTTTAAGTTTCGGCTAGAAATGTGAAACAGCCTAAAGTCTTTTTTCCTTTCTCAGTGAGTCTTTCCAGGTACAGGCTAAAGAACAGGCTAGCAATGCAGCTTATTTGGCAACGGAGCTCTCATTTCACACCGACCTTACTTACAACTATCACACGCCTGGGGTACGTCACATTTTATTTAATACCTGCATGGACTCTTGAAATCTGGTAGGCGGTGTGTTACCAAGTTACGACAGACTTTAAACGGTTACTCCAGGCCAAAAATAACTTGGTTTAATTAAAAGCGCAAAAATTTGACGAACATATCAAAAAAAGTTTGAGCAAAATCGGACAATAAATAAGAAAGTTATGAATTTTTGAAGGGTTTTTAAAAATGATTTAAATAGTTATAATTTTAGCAAATTGGCAACTTTGCATCACGTGACATCAAATAGTGATGACGTAGGT
>BQKZ01009363.1:0-24744 GCA_036244855.1 Temnopleurus reevesii
GATAATGTCAGTGTCGAATAAATATCACCCGTTCTGCTTAAATTGCTGACACATATATTACTCATTATGTACATACCCTCATATAGATCATGAATGTAGGACAAAGAACACGAGAAGTAAATCTATGCCATGTCAATACTAAAAAATCATGAAAATAGGTCAAAATATTTTCTAAAAATACTTTTAGAACTTGAAAATCTGTGTCTTCTATCTAAGAATTGGGTCAAACACCATCATAATACAACAGTCTATGCCATGTCAATACTAGAAAATAGATCAGAATGTTTTGCGATGTTCAGAATTTGCAAAGTTGTATCTTCTATCTGAGAATTGGGTCACATGAATCATAATTATAATTATCTAGGTTGTCTCAATTTTTAAGGAGATAATAATTATACGCAAAGAATATTGTCGACGATACGATAATTACGGTGACTCTGAAGAATGCTCAACAAAATACAATATGCGTATTGAACTTAGTAATTTCAGACGTGAAGTTCTTCATGTGAGCTGCAAATTTTGTGATTTTGGACGTAGAGTTTGCTTAAATTCTTTGTAGTATGCTTAACTGCATGCTCTGTGCGTCTTGAATTTAATGATTTCGAACGTGAAGTTTTGCACGTGAGCTGAAAACCTTTTTGACCATGCGCCTGTAAAGGTTTGGTAGCAATATCCTCGTCTGAACCTCTCATGTTACCTTCTTAACATATCCACACACGTTAAGACGTCTATGTTAAGAGGGTTGGAATAAGTAGTTATGAGGTCTTATAGAAAGAAGAGGGATGAGGATAGCCAACACCCGGCCTTTCGAGCAATCTGGCCTGGGACGCGAAGTTTGTGATCCAAGAAGCAAAGTTTGCGATCTGAGTCTGGGGACCTGTGGTCGTTTTCTTGACCACTGCCATTGCTACAGATCTGGTACGCCATTCTTTATTGCATTTCTACTTATATCTGTTTATTTTTTAAATTTTTACTTATATGTGCATTCTTTGTATTTTAAATGATCTTTTGTAAATGCATTTGCAATTCAGCCTTTGGCTGCAAGAAATGATTTTAATTGTGATTCAATAAATAAACCATTACTACTATCACGCCTTACAGAATTTCCTGAGTCACAAAAAATTGAAAACCCTGTCAAAAATGTCGTTTTCGGGGTAAAAAGAATAAAGCGTCCCTGGTGAAGACTTTTGCATCCCAGGTCACAAATTGTACGCTCTAAATCGCAAATTTCGTGACCAGATCGCACTCTTCAAGGCGCACGTGATACTTGTGTCGAACGTAATTAGATGCCACCATTCAAAATAGAAGAAGCTAAAAAACGTACGCATTGAATCATCATTTGGGGCAGGCACGATGTTATCAACGGAACAAACAACATTTATCAAAGCATATAAATATATGGAATAATTAAGTAAATAGTGAAATATTTGTCAGTATTCACTAACCGAGTCTTGCATGATTTCGACGTATTGTACTCTAGGACAATATTTGTTCCAAAGTACAAGTCCTTCAAACGTGTAAGACAAATAAGGCAAGAGTACATTAAAGTAAAATTTTAGGCTATGTCAATTTTTGATTTTTTGTTTTAATAATGAGACAGCAAGGATAAAAATACTACGTGCAACTTATTGAGTGCACGTATCCGATCTGCAGGGGGCTCAAAGTGCTTTTTGTATTACTATTATTATTAAACTTGCTTGAAGCCCCGGTCACATAGGACCCCGGAAGCAACACGATTCACCCCGACTCTTTGTTAATTCAAAGTTAACTGCCTTCCAACAACGAGTCGGGGTGAATCGTGTTGCTTCCGGGGCCCTATGTGACCGGGGCATAATGAGGCAGCAATAAATGTATTTCCCCAGATAAGGATAAACATATTACGTGCAACTTATTGAGTACACGTATCCATTCTGCAGAGGGCTGAAAGTGCTTTTTATATTACTATTATTATTAAACTTGCTTTAGCCTGGTGTACACGAATGAACATTGTATTTCGATGAATGAATACTCCTGCGTATAACCCATTCACTTAACCTGGGTTGAGTGCAGCGCATTATGGATACATTTCTTGTTGAAATGAATCAAAGGCTTTCTAAATCAGAGATTTGTAGACATATGTTCGCCATGAGAGGGCACTGTTATAAAAAAAAACACGACTGCTTGTCCTGCAGCGCCCTGAATATGAAATTCACATCTCCATTATTGCAAGTCCACATTCAAACAATTGTACTGCAGTAAACATGATTACAGGTTCTGCAATTTTTATTTCCAGGGCCCCGTAAAATAAAGGTTTGCGATTAATTGCTAATCTGATAGCGATTGATATCAATCGCAAGTCTATGGCAAATCATGTACTAAAGTTTGCAATTGATCGCAAAATTAAATAGCGATTAATCGCAAACCTTTATGTTACGGGGCCCAGGTAATTAGTCGTGCGTAGAGTCGTGCGTACCTCTACGANATTGAAATATATCGTCAGTGTTTTCAAGAAGTGACGGGAGTCAGAGGGTATTCTTACACGAAATGAGTTACAAATCCATTGCAACGTGTCACTCTATAAATATCTATAGAATTAACACGTTGTTTGACAGGATATCCGTTGTATTGGCGGGATTTCTTTGTCGTCATGCAACAATACCCGTTAGCTCCCGTCACTTGGTACAAATCAGTCCATTTACAATATCGTCAAATAATTGCATTCACCCTCCTGCGTTTTCTGCACGTAAAAACAGTGGCTCTGAATTCCTTGAGCCTCCATAGATAAACCATCGAATTGGTAATCCAGTTCAAATTAATGAAAAGACCGACCGTATAGACGAAGCACGGATCATCGTGGCTTGTTGCCAGGTAGGGTTTTTTTCGACGTCCACAGCTCGAAAGAGAAAGCGCTTATCATCACCCCAGCAACCAATGACGTTCCGTACACAATTGCGAATGTTCGCAGGACCTGCTGGTTGTCATTTTTCCTGTCTGCTATCTGGAGATTATCGCACGACGTTCTTGCGACTACGCGGTATATCAGGCCGAGACAGAATCCGGTGAGGACGAAAAGCGCTAAAATTAAGATCCCTGTCGTGAGCTCTCTTTCGAGATGGGTCCGACCAAAGTACTCGGCCAAGGCCACAATCCCGACTGAGATTACCCAAGATGCAATGCAGGCTACGACGCAGCGCGTTGTCGTCACGATGTTTCGCACACCGAAGGGGTCGATTCGGATGGTGATGAGCTGGTAGAGAGCGACGAAGAGGATGTTGACTATCGAGACGACCAGGGGTATGTTGATTGATAAACGTGTATACTGAATCAAACCTCTTTCCTGAAAGGGAACAGTGAGATAATGGAAGAAAGAATTCAAGATGAGGTTTTGGAAAAAAATTGACCGAGCCATTTTAAACATTAACTGTTTGATCTTGCTGAATCACAATATGATGTAAGTTCTTATACATAAAAATGGTACATTATCACAGAATCCTACCGATCCCACTCTGTAACCCAATTGAACGGAATCCCAAGTTAAATAAAAAGTCCTGGGACAGTCACACCTACAGGCTGATCCTGCCCTGCTGTTGCCAAACTGAATCATCTTGAATTTGGACTACTAACCTTCGAAAAACGTATCTTTGCCGTCTTCAGACAAATTTTATTTCATAATAAGAGAAAAGGGTTCAATATTGCACCTTGCAATGGGGGGGGGGGGGTTGGGCGTAATATCACATTTCTTTCAGAAAGTTGGAAAATTGCTCCTTTTATTCAATTTGCAAGAATTCACAAAATGTCTTAGAATGGTGGCAGCAGTGGGATTTGAACTAGCTGCGCGCCATGAAAGATTGCTTCATTCCATGGCACACGATTTATCGACAGAGCTTTCTATCTACCTATATTAAGTCAGCGATATCATGGTACTAGAAGGGTCGATAGTCGCTCAAGACAAGCTAGGATCAAGCAATCCCACGTCTTCATGCAAACATCATACGTTTTGTGGTTCGGTTTTTAACAAATGGTGCAATATTGCATCCAAAAAGATGCAGTGTTGCACCATTATTCCTGATACTCACATAAACTTCAAGAGTGGGTAAGACTCTTGAATGATACTAAAATTAAAAATGAATAATTGATTTTCTGGTCAAATATTGAATTTGAACAATGTTTAATTTTATCAATATTTAGAAGGTTTCTCAGCTATGAAAATGTCTGAATTGACTCTCATCCAAAGAAATGCTTACCCATACAATCGTTGTCGCAAAGAGATGACCAATGATGCTCACAAGATCTGCCAAGATGATGTTGAACTGGAAAATGAATCGTTACTGACGAAGCTGCCGTTTACACAGGATGAACCCCAGAGTGAAACACGACACGATCAGGGCAACACCAAGTATTGTATAAAATACGACTTCGTTGATAGTCGCTGTAGAGTTGCAGTTAAAGCCAACATGGAGCTTACTCGTGTTGCCGCCGTTCAAAGAGAGCGGTCTTGGAAACCCGGCTTGGTCCAGTTGCCTCCCGACAGGATCCCCGGTCGGACTCATGGAAAGTGGGTAGCCATCTCCTAGATGCCAAGTAGGGTATAGACCTGGTGAATGACTGCTCTACGAAACCATTGTCATCAATGCGAGCCTTGCGGATCTTGTAGGTCTTATTCTTCTGCTCATTGCATCCACATTGTAAATAACCTCCTTCAAAGAGGTTTTATCCCCGTTTAATGCTGTTTCGTGTAGAATATGTTTTAATTGCAAGTATATACTGCTCACCGTGGAGGTTGTACTCAAAATAAGATGAGTGTGATAATCTAGAGGATCATAACGAAACGCTTGATGCATAAGACCTTACTGTTTCATCGCCAACGTCTACCGTCCAGCCGTCATGAAGGACGCTTCTTAAACGTTTGAATACATAGAAAACCGACTTTATGAAGCGACAGTCTGTTGAACACCTACTGTAAATGTCTGTCAATCGTCTGCCTTCTGTATTTATGCGTTCATGAAGCGACTTTCCAAATTCATGAAAGTTGGGCAGACGTTGGCCGTAAAAGGCAAAGATGATGTGAGAAGTCAGTGAGAAGACAGTGCAAAGATGTGTGTCTTTGGTTTAAGGGATGGATGCCGTCTCCAGAAAACACAGATGATGGCAGTGGATGACGTTCTTATTAGAATTATACACATTTTCAAGTGTCTTGATTAGTTCTCATTGTCACAACTGGCCCCAGATTATTGAAAAGTATAAGTACGAAAACAACGATGTTTGTTTCTCATTATAATTGGTTTTAATTGCAAAAACAGAATCGCCGTAACGGACGCATGCAAAATCTATAGTTAACCTGTTACCATGGTTTGATGGTGCAACTGACCATTTGATAGCGGTGACTTGCCGCAGCCTATCCCCACCTTTTAGTTAAAACACTTTATTAATCAAGGCTTATTAAAATGATGACGAAACGTTGTATGACAAATGGATGGCTGCATAACTGACTCCGTATAGGTCGTACCATTAACTTGTATTACTCATCTATTCATATCAATATGCATTGAGTCTTAATCAAAGCAATTTTAGGAGTGTTAAAATAAACAAGTGGTCCGAATTTCAAGAAATTAGCTTTAACCCGGTCATCATTAGTAATTATTCGACCTTACATTTTTTGATGAAGAGAATGATAGTCGAACCGACTGGATGCATTGTTCACAACGAGTTTATTGAAAAAACATCTACAATTAAGAGCTGTTGTTATGAATATATCGTATTCTAATAAAAAATAATCAAAAATTTGATGACACTGAGAAAAGGTGGAAACCTGCTAGAGTGTTTAGTTTAGAGTGCATCACACTTCCGTTATTATCGTCCTTGTTTTCACGAAGTGACGAGAGCCAGAGGGCATTGTTGCACGAAATGAGTTACAATTCATTGAAACGTATCCTTCCATAGAATTGACACGTTGTTCGATAGGATGCCCTTTGAATTGTTGCTACGTCAGGATTTCTTTGTATTCAAGTAACAATACCCTTTGGCTCCCGTCACTTCGTGAAAACACGAACGTTATTTTCCGATCAGTAGCAATACAGAAAGTGCTTTCAATTACGTTTCACTTAATTTTACGAAAAAAAGATCTAATGATGTTTCTCCATTCGACGAAACAAACACACAATAATATGATGAATGATTTCATTCGAAATGTGATCATTTCGAGTGTCACTTCTATTTTCCAACATTAGATGTGAGCCAACCACGTGCCTCGTGTGTCATGAAGCGTGTCGGATCCTCCATTCGGCTGTAGCCGCTGGAGCCCCCGATGTGAGCTACTTTGACGCCGCTTGGTTCCCCGATGTGAGCTACTTTGCCGCCGCTGATCAGTATCGCGCGATCTGGGTACGCCGTGAACGTCCTGGTGAAGAGGTTGTCCATCTGATCAACGACGACACGGTACTTCGAAGTGTCCGTGACGTCATCAGTCATGCATTTGAACGTCTTGGAATCAAGCTTGAGTAGACCACTACAAGATGATGAAAATTACAGGAAAATTGACAAATAATATTCAGGAATTGATTAAGCAATATATATTTTCCAGAACCCACAATTTGACGTCACTTACTCTCTTAATTCCAAAGATTTATTCTTAAGTTCAAAACATTTATTCTTTAAATCCACTGCCGGCTTGAGATAGTGACAAAACTTTAAGTTTTAAAATAAAACTCTTCTTTGACTTAAAAATCTAAAACTGTTAAAGTTGTATGAATCAAATCCATTATGACTTAAAAAACAAGTCTTTTAGATTTATTATCAAAACTTTTTTGGATTTATGCATGTTAGAAACAACTCTCTGTAGACTTAAAATTGTAAGACAATGAAAGACTTATTTTCAAAAAGTCTTAGGGGCTTAATATTAAGTATTAAGAGATTTAGATATTCAAGTCTCAACAAAGACTTAAAATCTAAGTCTTCGGAATTAAGAGAGTATTAAATAGATCTTTATTTATTAATTTAACACCATATCACTCATTAGCATGATTATTGCGAAAACCACATTCGTGAATGGTTCAATCTCGTTCACACCACTTTTTGGAGAGTTGTGTTCCCCAAAATTATTTAAAAGAGAAACCAACACACGTTCACTATCGTGCCTAAAGAAATTGTAACCAACAGATTTTAGGACAACTTTTGCCAAATGATGTGAATTCTCATTTACATCTTTTAAACATTTTGTTGATGCCAGGTCATAATCGCCATCAAAAATACAATCGCTTATATTTTCGTAATGATTTATTCGCTATGGTCATACTAAAGGCTGATGAGTGCCGAAGAATGATGAAGACTGCCGAAGAGGAGCTTTTCGACTCTCTTCGGCACGTTACGGCGCTCTCCAGCACTCTTCGGCCTTTAGTAGGACCCGACGTTACAGCTTACCAAGCGGCACCGATTCTGTCTTGAATAGATTCGTGCTGTTTCATGTAGCTAAGCTTACCAAGCATGAGGGCGCCCTTCGGATGGGCTTCAGCGAGGTATACGAACACTAGATCAACCTGTGTCCCAAATTCCCGGAATATTCCTGCCAGAGTGCCACCAAATATACTCCCCTAGATGGGTGAAGAGGAGGAGACGGAGAAAGAAAAAAGATGAGAAATAATGATATTCCCCTTGTCTATTTTAGAGTGAACTTGATCTAGAATGTTATTGATTGGGGTCAAACTTCGCCGGAATAATAGCTCATCCAGGACAAGGTACCGTTCTGAAGTTAAATCAGGTTTTAGTGTATGGAATGGAGTGATAGTCCATGCATGCACTCTACGGTATTGTGTGAGAGTACGAAACTTATTTAAAGTAAGTATAAAGTCTATCGACCAGGTTTGCGATTCGCCCTGTAATCGCTATGACGTTTAATAAGCGAATAACGCTTTCGCTTGCTAATTTAATTCCACGTGACAAAATAGTTATCAAATGCATTATTTTTACACAGGCCTCCATCATTGACTCCCTAAAAAGTAAAGCGAATCAAATAGGTGCCATGCAATCCTACACTGCAAAAATGCTGGTGTTAAATTCAACACCAACCGAAATCTATATAGGACCAATTCAGAAAGGTGTCAAAATCACACTAGTTTTGAAACAAGTCCATAAATTTAAACACCGACTGGTGTTGTTCAGGGCCTTAAACACCAACTGGTATTGAATATATATTAATTGGATTCTAAACTGGTGGTATTTTAACACATTTCTGGTGTGGTCCTATATAGATTCCGATTGGTTTTAATTTAATACCAGCGTTTATGCAGTATACAGACTTTCTTATCAAGGTTTACAACTTTCCATGAACTAACCATGAGCACCGGTGAAGAAACTGATGACGCAAGGATCAGCATATGTCTGCCCTTGTTAACATGGAGATCTGTAAGCACCACAGTGTGCCCGTCCAGTGACACAAGACCAACATCGGGGACTGGACCACCAACCTCAGCGACGCTGGGCGGTGGGGTCTGCAATGACGGCATCGTCACGAACTCTGCAACCTTCATGACCTACGGAAGAAAATGGCGTATTACATTTAGAGGGTGTTGTTCAAAATAAACTGCAAATTGTGACCCACCTTTTCATTCGCGCGAGGTATGCACATTTAACAAGATATGAAACACTGACTTTGATTGGCACGTTCTGATCAACTGCAACTTGCGATCAATTGCAACTTTCGATCAACACCCCATTGGCATGCTTTGCGATAAAACAATTGTTTTAGAAGTTAAACGGACCAGCGCGATGAGAGCAAAATTATTTGATCTATTTACTTCCTGAAGGAATTCCCTTTTAGTCTAATTGCGGTTTCTTTGATTTTTTTTTAAAATGGCTTTATACCTCAATTCAGTACGATTCGTGAATGATGACCGTTTCCTGCACCAAATGGTATTTCCCATATAGCTGAGTAAACACCTGAGAAATGGTCACCAGTCGTGTTCTAATTTGTACCTAAATTAAGGCCGGCTCACACCTTTGCGTTTTTTGTATGGGTTGGTTCGGCGGGTTTTATTTAAATTAAAAAAACGCTTCCTGGACGCATACGGTGGACATACGTCCGACGTACGTCCCTTGAACGCAAGCCGACCCTCCGTCCACCGTCTGATCAGCGTGTACCGTGCGCTTGAGGATCGTTTTTAATTTTCACAAAAAAAAAAAAAACCCCACTGGGCCAAAGCAGGCTAAAAACGTAATCAAGTAGAATTATACTTTACCTCAGGATTATCATGATATTCGCCCAAGATGAACAGCATTGCATTTGGTACACGATGTGGTCCGAAGATTGGTTTCAGGTAAGCGAAACCCGTGCTGTCCAGTACCTCGTATGTAACGTGAAGCATTATCTCCTGGTGGTGATAGTAAAGATGGGCAAGAGTTACAAAAAATAAAGAGAGAGGAGGAGTATAAATGGCAAGTAGTTTTCCTTTTTCTTAGAGTCGGTTGCAAAAAATATTTCAAATATAGAGAACTGTGGCAAACATAACGCTCGAGTTTTCCCTGTGTAACATTTTATGACAAACATTGTTCTTTGCCAGAGTTTTTTAAGGCAAGAAATTTTTATGAAACTGCCACTAATTCATGTAATTAGTCATATTGAAGGTGAGCAAGATATATATAAATATATATATATATATATATAGATAGATAGATAGAGAGAGAGAGAGAGAGAGAGAGAGAGAGAAGTAGAGATAAGACAAAGATGGAAGGGGAATATACTCGAATCGAATTTTCGTCTTCCATGAAAAGGCTAGAGATGTACTAAATATTTATGTATTCAGTTGAATCTCGTATATAAAATCTTATACCACTTCGACTCCCTTATGACTTGGAGCCGGTTTGATGCTTCTGCTCGAATCGATTTTTGGTCTTCCTCTGAAAATGCTCGAGATGTATTAACTATTCATTTATTCAGTTGAAACTGGCATAACTTTCGTTTTATATTACTCCGAATCCATTATGACTTGGAGCAAGTTTGATGCTTCTTTTGACCAAGGAGGTGTTTCACCAAGTCGTTCTTAAAGTTACGCACGACTTTACGTTCGACTGGTATCAGTTCTTGCGCTGAATGCGCGTAATAATGGGAACCATTACGCACAAGAAGCGATACCAGTCGAACGTAAAGTCGTGCGTAAAGTCTTTCTTATCTTGGTGAAACACCGCCCAGGGCAAGAACTGATACCAGTTGAACGTAAAGTCGTGCGTAACTGTATGAATGACTTGGTGAAACACCTCCCTGAAAACATGTATCGTGCAATTTTCTCAATTTCATCGTTATTACAGTCAAATATTTTCTTTGTGGTTGAATATATGCTTCTGAGAGAAAATTTACACTCTATTAAAATATCAGTCCAGTTGAGGACTGTGTGTTCTGATAGCACTCGCCTCTGCATATTACGTATTCAGTGCAAGAGAATATGCAGAGGTGGGTGCTATCAGAATACACGGTTCTCACCTGGACTATTCAAATATCGGATCGTGAGCTGATCGTAACTTACGCGATGTGCTTTACTTTTTGTACTGTCACGTACCCTTATTTCCAAGATGATCTTTGGATCGGTGAAATTAAGCCTTTGGCCGAACATGTGTTGTATCTCGTCTGATAGGAGAATTCTCTTGAACTCTATTAACACCTTGACTGCCGCGGTTGGAGTAGTGAACCATTTAGGCTTCTCACCTGTCTCATCTCCTGCCACAGCCTGTGATAAAGTCTTAGGGTCCATCATCTTAAGGAAGAAGTGAAGAAAAAGAAAGGTTTTAGGGGGAAAACAATATAACAAAATATAGTATATTTCCCCATTGCTATTGAAATCGGGACCGGCTTGTGATTGTTATGTCAGCACAATTAAATACATGGCGAACGGATCTATTGTTCTACGACACACCTGATTTTAAGGAAATTAATGATATCGTGTTCTATCTTTATAACGGGATTATGATATGGCCTTCTTATAAGAAATCACAGTTTTGTATAAGCAATGAACAATGGATAAAGTAAAAAGTAGAATTATTGGTATACATATCCCCAGGAAATGAAAATCATGGGTTACGGAACCAAAGAGACTTGTTTGGCATTGAATTTTGAGTAATTGAGCTCCATGAGCGCCCAGATGAGGAGTAGACCGGCGCATATATAGAAGAGACCATCCTCATCAACTGAAATACATTGTCCAGATGAAAATTCTACCTCCGCAACATATACATTAAATCTCAAGTTTGAGTCAAATTCTACCGTTCCATTATGGCTGGAATAAAACAATATATCTTTTGAAACATTGCCCGGGCGTAAATAATCCACTAGCACCCACTGCTAAATTAAAAAAACCCTTTCCCAATCATACTTAGATAACTCAGAGGCCTGCAAGTACCATTAAAAACATTGTAAACGATGGACTTTGTATATAGTCACTTGTATCACAATTAATTAGCAACAAACCCAGGAGTAAATTTGTACTCGAATAAATATACAAATAAATGAATGAATGAATGAATAAATAAATGAATAAATAAACGTTTTGAATGAAATTTATCTCATTTACGGCATCTCTTACCTTACAAGAATAAGGTTACACCTTCACCAGCGTTCCTGACGCCAAGATTCCAAGATCAGAAATGTTCCACTCCATTTCAAGAGTTTCAATTTCGATTTATGTGCGTAAATTTACACAAGAGTCAAGTAGGTACATTTAAGAAGCGCGTGGTTTATGAAGACCCCGTTCAAACCTAGTTTTCAAAGTAGCTTCAACTAAACTAGTTTAGAAAGTCGGTTCGGAAGACCAGCTGTGTTCCCGTTCAGATTGCAGAACCGCGAACTGGATTTCAAGTCCACTTCAAGTCCACTTCACGCAAAGTGGCCACGTTGTTTAGACGGGGAAAAACAGCTGGGTCTCTATACTTCCCGCGTGATCTTCCTGGTGTATATTGATGTGTTCATACCGCGGACAAAGTACAGCCGCTCCAGTTAGATGCTTGGCATATTTAGGGTGAAATTTACAACTTAAGGCCGCTTTCCTAATCTGGAGCGTTAAGATTACAGGCTGAACTGGTTCCTGCTGACGGAAATATTTACTTCGCGAAGTGGATTTCTAAACCAATTTGGAAGTCTAGTTGCATGACCGCATGTACTTTCAAACCTGTAGTTTCATACGTACAGTTTCATCCGTGTTATCACGAAATGACCGGGCCTTGTTGCATGAATACAAAGTAATTCCGACATAGCACCAATTCAACGGGCATCCTCTCGAGCAACGTGTTAATTATATAGAAAGACACGTTTCAATGGATGTGTAACTCATTTTGTGTAAGAATATCCTCTGGCTTTGTGCGCACTTTTACCCAATATGGCACAAAATATTAACTCAGCTAACATGCATGTTCCCTTTTTACCCAATATTGAGTAAACTTTTACACACCCTTCTTTAGAGTGTACTAATAATGACAAAAATAGTTTAATCAATGGAACAAACGTCAACAGAACCCATCATTTTGGCGCAATATCATAGGTAAACAACACTAAAACAACAGCAACAATATGACATAAAGATATCATAACCTACTCACATAAACACTCAAGGCTACGTTAATTGCACAAAACATTAACAACCATTTTCCTTGCAACACGCGCGTGAACAGTATCAAATTTAACATATACCATAATTTTCCTCTTTCATAGGGATTTTTTTTTATTATTGAAAACCAATAACTGAACGTTTTTGTATAAAATATTATATACAAGCACATTTGTTACAAAGATCAGTTATACACATTTAAAGAGAAGAAATTTCATATACATGTACATAAAATATATCCCAATCCCATGAATTGTGCTTGAACAAAAATCTCACAAAAAAGTAACTTATTGCCTATACATCAACATGTCACGTGCAAAGATATTGTTTCCAATATACCCCAACCTTTATTTATTTATTTATTTATTTATTTATTTATTTATTTATTCATGTTTTATTTACAAAAAAATAAACAAAGTGTAGAGGGTAGTCCGATTCAGTAATGAAACTGCTCTACCACGGAGCCCTCCACCCATACAAATACGTGTACATGTACAAACATTCTAAATTAAGATAAATAGAACATACAAAATACAAATAATCGATTTAAACAACATCAAAACTTTTTTTTCGGATTCTGAAACTAAAACTGAAACTGAAACTACTAAACCATTATCAAAAACTTTTGAAAGCGTAATATGGAATTTTCACATTTAACAAGGTAAATTTCCTTTCCATGGAAGAAATAAATTAGTTGTCTAACGATTTGCAAAATGTAGATCTTATATACTTGGAGATTCGACCCACTGAAAACTGAAATAAATAGCGCATTCTCTATATCAACAAGACTAGTTTTGGCGTGAAGATGGGCTTTTATTAATGTACAAAATCCTGAGATTCTTCGAGTATAAATAAGATTTCTTTTAGATCAACTATAGTCAGTTGCCTCTACTTTTTGTAGTACCAAATTTGCAATTTTCTGTATAAATGGATCACATGGTTTCGATGTGCATATAAATAAATATGATACAATTTAAGAAAAGGAAAACAATATATAGGTAGTCTACTGTCATGAATGTGTTATAAACCATTTTGATCACCCATTCATAGTTATCCAGTGTCTTTGGCCGGCGTTTGGCCAGTGCACACCCGGGAAATATGAGGCCCAGATCGTCAATTCTAATTGTCCTGATGCCGATATAAAGAAATGTCTGGAATGTCTGGTGTACGCTGGACTGTTCATTGTACACTGCAAAGACGTCAGTGATTTAGCACATATTGGAATATATAGGTCTACATCAGAAAAGTGTTGGAAACTTGGAATAACACTCGTTTAGAATCACTTCAGTTTTGTTTAAGCTAGTCGGTGTGAAGATTCGATTCCAAACGGCTGGACCGTACATTCCGGCTGGTGTTAAATTCAACGCTAGAGCTTTTGCAGTGTACGAGTGTAAATAAAAATAATAGTCTACTAATTTGGGCTGGAACTCAGTCGAATATATCTCGCCTCAACCGATTGAATTTATTTACAGCATAATTGTAAACCTGGTACTCGTATTTCAGTTTGTCTTTCATGATCTTCTGAACTCTCATAGAAGGCGCCCTCTTGTTATTTGACTTGGTCAATGATGTGATGTTATCTGGAATCAAATGATAATGATGAGTATTAAACGTTTATAGAGTGATAACCCATTCAGGACAGGAATTATTTTACAATAAACTCAATCACTATTCCTTTCCTAAATTGGCAACACTGAAATATTACATTCCCTTTCAATTAAAAATTATGTTACAATATGGAATCTTCTTTGTCAAAAAGCATGTTAAAAAAGTTAAAAGTTGCCAATTTGCGTTAAAAATGGTGATTTACAAATGATTTCTGAGTTGCCAATTTAAGGATTTATGACCATTTTAGTGATTATTTTCATTTTAAAAAAATCTCTGCATCCAGCGATAAATGGTGAAAGAATAAAAAATGGTCAGATCTAGTGGATTTTTTTATCTTTCTGCTTATACATCGGGTATATTTTTAGAGCACTACATTAAAAGTTATCGGACCAAACTGCCAAAACACAAAACGTGTTCTATCGTCCTGAAAGGGTTAATGCTTTTCAGATTGATACACTTTCAGACTGGATTCGCTCCTGTCATCGGTAATTGGACGAGTTTGATGAAAATTATCTGTTGCTTATAGTGGGGAATTAAAAAGACTCACGGCCACTACCAGTCGGTTATTTGACCCCAAAATTATTAACTATTTCCGTATAATAAAGTGGGACATAAACAATATAGATCCGTGCGCCATGTACTGAACTGTGCGGACATAACAATCACAAGCCGGTTCCAATTTAAATAGCATTACGAAGGAGCATTGAATTGGCGTTCGATTTATTTTGCGGAAATAGATTACATCGTTTTGTAGGTTGTTCCCATAGTCCAGTTGAGGACTCTGTGCTCTAATAGCACTCATCTCTGCACATGCTCACACAACACTCGACCACAGAGTCTCACATACATGACATACCGGTGTGATTGTGCATCAGAAGGGAATGCAAGAAATGATGCGCAGTACGTCAGCTGCGCACCCGTTACCTACCGTCCTTCAATCCTCGATAACCCACTAATATGCACGCAGAGATGGGTGCTATTAGAACCCTGAGTCCTCACCTGGGCCCCGTAAAATAAAGGTTTGCGATTAATCGCTATTTGATTTTGCGATCAATTGCAAACTTTAGTACATGATTTGCCATAGACTTGCGATTGATTTCAATCGCTATTAGATTAGCAATTAATCGCAAACCTTTATGTTATGGCCGTACAGGGTTCTGGAGTAGTTGGTCCCCTGACGGTATCCAAAATGGAAGCGAGTGAAAAGTGTAATTAAATTTATTTCTACACCTTGATGTGAAGAACAATCTTGACGTCATGCTGTTAATTTTTCGAGAAAAAAACCACGATATGATTTGTCTGCAGTGTGCAAAAAAAAAATAAAAATATCGACTAACCTGTTTGGGGTTTTCGATATTCTGCGACGAGGCCTTGAAGGAAATGAGGTAAAAGATGTTCCAGAACTAGGATTGTGTCTCCATACTGTTCAGTTACTCCTACTACTAGAAACTTGTCGATGTTTCGTTTAGCTTCGTTGACAGCCCATTTCGATGGAACGCTGAGGAAAATAAAACCACATTATTCAACCCATTGACTACTGAATTCTGTAATACCCATAAACTTTGTGTAGGGACTACCCGGTTCCAGTTAGTCAAAGGGTTAATGTAATGATTTATAGATCATGTAAGTCAAACACTATGTTTCTGCACCAAATGAATAAAAGAAAACACACATTCCACAGAAAATATGCTACATAAACAAGTTTGTTCTTTTTGGTTCTGAAGGGTAAAAGTGAACGAAACTGTGAGAATAGTTTTTTGTTTGTTTCTGTTTTGTTCTTTGCCTCTATAAAAATACAAATTGCACCTTACAATATTTTCACAAAAATCAAGCTGAGCCAAAATTGTGGTGCTAAACAAATTAGATTAAAAAAAAATCATGCCCGTCCATACTGCCATGACGACGAAATTCAGATAAAATTGGTAAGTGTAGCGAAATATTTATTTCAGCATCATTTAAAGCCCAAGTAAAGTTTTGGTAAAAGCAAATACATGTATTTTTATCGCTATATTTTGTCCTCAAATATATATACATACATAAAATGAAATATACTATCATGAACATGTTGCACAAAAAATTGTGCGAAAAATAAACGAGTTTTGGAAAAGCTATAACCTAAAATGCGCAAAATATTTTAGTGTTGTGTCCCCCGACACTAATTCAATATTTTCTTTTTGATAAAGGACACCTTCCCATGCACAGGATTGGATGACAATTTCAGAATTTTATAACTTTGTATATGCCCTATAACAAACAAAATATTGTTATAACCAAGAGAGGGCGCTAAATGTAATTTAACGGTCGAATTAAAATTGTCAAAAGAATCGGTTCGTAAAAAATATGCTATGGTTTCAAAATGTGTATTAGAACTATATGTCATGATAAACATCCCCAAAATTCACATTTCTTAATCTTTACCAAAACTATACTTGGGCTTTAACGTCAGAACCATCATTTACACAGTTCTTCGTATACAGGGGGCTCACAATAACACCCTTGTGGCTCTTGAAAAGCAACCTTTTTACCACTTGCATGTGTTCATGCACCCACGCATAGAATATGGAATTATGTTAATTTTTATGCACAAGATAGCCAAATGGTTGAAACCCGTTCTGCGGTGATTTGACATTTGAAAAAAAAATGCATTTATGCTAACTTAAACCGATAGATCAGTTTTGGGAGAGATGACGTTTCAGATATTTAACTAGTTTGCGAGCTGAAGTAAATGCAGTTTTTTCAATAGCAAATCAGAGCATGTTCATAGTTTGTTTGAATAAAATCGACCTAGAAATGGCTTGATTATCGCGAAATAAAAAAAATAACGACGGCGTCGCGCTCCTAACACAACATCACTTCACGTACAAAATGAATACGAACTCACACGCTGAAGACAATACCCCCCGGGGCCATTTCATGAAAATTAGTCAATGCGACAACCCCCATTTTCCGACAGTTACTATAGTAACAGTCAGTGACAGTGGTTTTAAGCCAATCAGAGCCAAGAATTTCACTGGTCCTCACTGACTAATTTTAATGCTGACAAAGTTTCATGAAACGGCCTCCCGGTTTCTCCTCCCATCACGCCCAGCTCGGGCCTCGTACGATCCATTCAGCGCTGCGAGAATATTAACGCCTGCTTGTCATTCTGAAGGTAAAATACGCTGTGTGGAAATATTCTCCTAATTTCGTACACAGCATTATATCTCTGAGGCATGTAAAGCAATTTGTGAATGCATCAGCTCGTTTCCCATCAAATTCTGCATCCCGACCATTACGAACTTTTAAACTTGCAAAATGTCATAACGTACCTGCATCTTGGATGATAACCACAGAAATGACGGAGTTGCTGAGTGAGCGAGTTATCACCCACACAGCTCGATCTGTTCCGAAGAACACACTCATCAAAACTCTGCAACAAAATCAGCAAAATAGGAATTTAGCATGTGCACCTACACTGCAGTGTCATATACACACATACACACAAACACAAACACAAACACAAAACACAAATAAAATATACCTACACATTAATTACTACATACACACACATACCTACGCGCATAAGTAAAAACATACACACACACACACACACACACACACACACACACACACACACACACACACACACATGCACGACACAATGTGCACGTTCCTACTCAAACATAAACTCATACACAACGAGAGAGGCGTCGTGTACCCACTAATCACACCCTCATCAAAAGTCTGCAACAAACTCGGAAAAATTTAGCCCAGCCTACTTACCTACATTCAGTGACGAGGACGCACGCACACACAAACACACTTACAATCCTTCACATCACAAACACACACACACACACACACACACACACACACACACACACACACACACACACACACACATGGCACTTCTAGCCTAATACACACTTACGAACTGAAATGCAAACTCGTGATCACATACACCTATACAAACACATACAGATAAATGCCTGTACACACACGCACTAATCAGCCACATGACCAACACAACCATACAATTATTACCTTAATATTAACTAAAAAATTCCACCCAGTACAATATACCACCGATAAAAGTGTAAATATCATCAAGTCACGACTAAAATATAATATGTTTTGACTGAAAAATATATTCATTTGTCATTTTTACTTCAAAATATTAGACCTATAGGAGTGAACAAAAAAAATCAACGGGTATAATCACGATTTACACGTAATAGTATCGTTTAAGTCGAACAAATATTACCACAATTTACGAAGTAGACAGGACAAACTTATTCTAAAAGTACCAAACCATAAAACAAAAGTGACACTTGGTGACTGAGCCTTCAGCTGTGCTGCTCCAAAACTTTAGAACAAATTGCCAACAGAAATAAGATCATCTCCATCTGTAGTTGTTTTTAAAAGCTTGTTGAAAACTCATTTATTCTTTGAAGCTTTTCAATAATATCTTGTACCTTTATGCATCATTTTAGTAACAATATCCACAGACCCTAACATCACTGCGCAGTAGAGTATATCCATAATATTTTTATAGTGACTGCGCTATATAAATTATCTAATTATTATTACTATTATATTAATATGTAATGCACCAAGAAATACACATACACATACAGACACATTCACATCGATACCAACATCCTCGAAAAAACATACTTCGACGGACACCAATGTGAGCAGAAGGGACAAAGGTCTTGGACAAACTAAACAGCATTATTCAATCATTCACAATAGGTAGATACCGTAGAAGGCAGTTTCTTAAAGCCCAAGTACAGTTTTGGTAAAAGCCAATATTTTTATCGCCAAATTTTGTCTTCAAATCTAATTAAAAAGAAACATGATATCATGAACATGACGTACAAAAGATTGTACGAAAAATTAACAAGTTTTGGAAAAGTTATAACCNCCCCCGGGGCCATTTCATGAAAATTAGTCAATGCGACAACCCCCATTTTCCGACAGTTACTATAGTAACAGTCAGTGACAGTGGTTTTAAGACAATCAGAGCCAAGAATTTCACTGGTCCTCACTGACTAATTTTAATGCTGACAAAGTTTCATGAAACGGCCTCCCGGTTTCTCCTCCCATCACGCCCAGCTCGGGCCTCGTACGATCCATTCAGCGCTGCGAGAATATTAACGCCTGCTTGTCATTCTGAAGGTAAAATACGCTGTGTGGAAATATTCTCCTAATTTCGTACACAGCATTATATCTCTGAGGCATGTAAAGCAATTTGTGAATGCATCAGCTCGTTTCCCATCAAATTCTGCATCCCGACCATTACGAACTTTTAAACTTGCAAAATGTCATAACGTACCTGCATCTTGGATGATAACCACAGAAATGACGGAGTTGCTGAGTGAGCGAGTTGTCACCCACACAGCTCGATCTGTTCCGAAGAACACACTCATCAAAACTCTGCAACAAAATCAGCAAAATAGGAATTTAGCATGTGTACCTACACTGCAGTATCATGTACACACTTACATACAAACACAAACACAAACACACACACAAAACACAAATGAAATATACCTACACACACAAATTACTGCACACACACAAACACACTCACACACAAGTACATACCTAAGCGCTGTCCAACCGTCTCTTTCCGCGCTCTTCTTTTAATTTATTTTATTCACATAATTATTTTTTTGCTGCTTGCCATATGCTATTTTAATCTAGTAGTTTTTTTTTGTAATTTTCTTATGATGTATATATAATCTTCATTTCTTCTGTATGTTGTGTATATTTTTTAATTTTTCTGTATTTGTTGTGTTATCTTTTATGACAGAAATAAAACAAACAAACAAACAAGCCTAATGCACACTTACCAACTGAAACGTATACTCATGTTCGCATACACCTACACAAACACATACACACACTCTCACATAAAGATACATGTACACACACACACACACACACACACACACACACACACACACACAAATCAGTCACATTAGCAACACAACCCTGCAAACTATTATCTTAAAAATCCCACCCAGTACAGCATACCACCAACAAAAGTGTAAATGTCACCAAGTCATGACAATAATAATAGGTTTTGACTGAAAATATATTCATTTGTCATATTTACTTCAAAATATTAAACCCTACACTCTAAAAAAGGATGGGTTAAAGTTTACTCAATATTGTGTAAAAAGGGAACATGCATGTCAGTTGGGCAATATTTCTTACCCTATCGGGCAAGAATGTATTGAGTTTTGTGTAGAATTAACACATTTAATCCAACGTTGTGCGAACTTTTACCCAATATGGCGCAACATATTACTCAGCTGACATACATGTTCCCTTTTTACCCTATATTGTAAATTATTACACATCCTTCTTTAGATTGTAGTACTGAACGAGAAAATGGTCAACGGGTATAATCACGATTAACACGTAAAATGTAAAGCACCAAGAAATACACATACACATACAAACACATTCGCATCGATACCAACATCCTCGAAAAACATACTTCGACGGACATCAATGTGAGCAGAAGGGACAAAGGTCTTGGACAAATTAAAGGGGAACTTCACCCAGACATTGAAGTGCGCTCAGTGGATGAAGAAAAATACAATGGTCAATTTGTGAAAATTCGAGCAAAATCCGACAATCCATTAAAAAGTTATGAATTTTCAAAGTTTTGATTTACACCCCTCATGGGCTCCTCAAATTCGAAAAGTACAGGCACAAAATGGCTGCCAACATGGAGAACTCTCCATTCACTTTGTACACAGAATTGTTCTTCTTTTTCTCGAAAAGTAGAAAAAATTGTGTTTTTCTCTTCAAAGTATGATATGGACATTTTGATTCTGCATGTATTTCGGAATTAAGTTTGTTGATTTATTGTCTACTTTGGATTTTGGATTTTGCTCAAAATTTCACAGTTTGATCATTGTATTTTTCTTCATCCTCTGAGAGTGCATCAATGTCTGGGTGAAGTTCCCCTTTAAACAGCATTATTCAAGCTTTCATCATAGGTAGATATCGTAGAAGGCAGTTATTTAATGCTTTTCATTCATCAACACTTGTGCGGAAATTATCCTCAAAATAAGAAGGACAGCACTTTCCTTCGTTTGCCTCAAGGTATATATGCATGCTTCGATGGAAGTTGTACGTTACCTTTGTCTATTCTTCTTCTCACGATGCATATTGCTCAATTAACACGATATAAACTACATATATTTCTGGAAAGTTAACTAAAACGCAGACAATACATCCGTACACCGTGTATTCAACTGTGCGGACACAACAATGATAAGCCGGTACCGAATTTAATAGCATTACAAAGGAGCATTGAAATTGCGTTCGATTTAACTTTTCAAAAATACTTTATATCGTGTTAATTATGTTTTTTTTTTAACTTGCCTCATTTATGAACTCTGGTTTGGTAATGTTCTGTAGTTTTTCAACGTCTGGGAATTTATGATCACCAAATCGACTGAAGTAATACTGGGAGACAATTCGATCTAAAGGATCGCGAACGAGATTTATGAAGACAGGTTTCCTGTATAATAAAATGATATATGATATCATTATTATTTTGACATCACTCTTTGATAGAAACATCGATTTTCGTAGAGACCGTATAAAATAGAGTAACAAAAACAAATAAATATAAGGAAATGAAATAAAAATAGAAGCAAGTTACAAATTTGTTGTAGATACATCTAGTATTTATAAAGGCTGACTCACACCTTTGCGTTTCTAGCCTGCGTCAGCCCAGCATTTTTACAAATGAATGCCGTCCTCGGACCCTGGTCATACGAAGGACTGACGTTCCTTGAGCGCAAACCAAACGTCAGTCTACCGTCTGATCTGCGTATGCTGTGCATCCAGGGAGCGTTTTAAATTAACAAAAACCAAACGCTGGGCTGACGCAGGCTAAACAAGCACAGTTGTGAGTCGGACTTTGAACGATTTTTCGAGAGCGCTATATTGTCCCGATCCCTTTTCTTTTGATTGTTGGCAGACCGAAAGTTGGAGCGACACAAAACTTTCACGGATGAGGAAAGGTTCTCCGAGGTGTAGGCATCGTGATATAGTGGTCATGAATCTCGCCTTTCAATCAGAGGGTTGTAGGTTCGAGTCCCACCCATAGCGTTAATTTCCTTCAGCAAGAAATTCATCCACATTGTGCTGCACTCAACCCAGGTGAGGTGAATGGGTACCTGGTAGAATTTCTTGAAACGCCAAGTGCGATGCGTTGGTGGATGCCGGGCTAAAGCTATAGGATAATAATGCTGCAAGTGTAGGGCGCTTACGCAATTCTCATGAATTGATAGGCGCTATATAAAAGCCGTTTATTACTATTTATACTATTTTACGCTAACTCAAATTTCTCGCTGACATTTGCCAAAAAGAGTACAAAAAATGCACATTTTCGAGACTTTGAGAGTGTTTCCATCGGATCATAAACCGTTCTGCAAGGTGTTAAGAACTTAGACACACCAATCAAACAGTAATTTAAATATATATGAATACTTTGAATACATACGTTCCATTTGTGATATCCACAAAATACACGTGTCCTTCGAGAAAGATTGGTGGCTTTGAGTTGATAATTCTTTGTGTCACGTTCTCGTATATTTCCATTAAAGTTTTCTGTATTGGAGTATGAAATATTTATAAATTATTATTAACAAACATGATTTAATTATGGAAATTATGTGGTATATGTCTTTGATTCAGAGCGTAATGAGAGTAATGAGAAATTTAAGTATTGAAAAATGAAAGTATAAATATGGGGAAATTAACTTTGAATATTGTTTAGAAGTATTACGAGAGTTTATTTTGTTCCCCAACAAAATAATCAAGTGTCAAGATTAAGGATTTAAGTTCCATAAGTCAGAATTCAGTGTGATGTATAATATAACATGCAATACAATAAAAATCCGAGGGGAAATACTGCTTTTTATTGTTTATAACTTCTATAATTGGAGATAAAATCTACTTCACTCCTTGTTGACGTTACAATGGCTTGTAAACCACCATTTCATCGTATATAGGAAGATAAAAAAAACCATCTGAATAACATCCTGAAATATAATATTATTTCTATGTAATAATAATAATAATTATATTATTTTTGTTATAATATACAAGTTATTATATACTCACAGTAGAACGTAGAAACGGCCTGGGCCTCCAGAATCCGTTTTTCGGACCAAGCGTTGTTGCAAGTGATAACAGTGTTCGGCTCCCACACTTTGGCACTCGGTTGTAGACTAAAATAATATCCTGTATCGCAAAGATTTGATTTGATTTGATATATTTATTTTCCATTTAAAAACATACGATATAACAAAAAATAACTGTGAACAATATCGAGCAAAGTTAAATTGCAACAGAATTAGAAAGGAAAATCGCATACAGATATTTACAGGATAATTGTTTACAAATAAAGGGTTGATTTAAACGACCAAGCATTTATGATTATGAAATGGAGGGATGTGCTGCAAAAAGTAAGGCTTGTGATACGCACACCCCCGGATTAAAGTTACACTAAAGAAAATAATGATAGCCGTTTTAAGGAATAAGGAATAATGTTATTAAGGATAAAAGTAACAAATAAAGAAATGGTGGAGTACGGAGATGCAACCAAAGAGATGTAAGATTTTGTGCATCTAACAAACGGTATGTATAGTAGGGAGATTTTGTGCATCTAACAAACGGTATGTATAACATGTAGGGAGGGGCAGAGTTAGAGAGAAGGACAATAAAGAGAGCTGCATCAACACAATTGCGATTAATTATGTCTTATTTCTTTTTTAACTTTGATGTTTGAAGGTTATAATTCTCAATCTCAACTGTACAAATCCATTGGTAAAACAAACCATTAATTTTTTAGTTTAGAATAAGAATTTAAAAGGAGAGTCTAGCCCCAAAATAATATTTGTTCGACAGGATCAGAAAAATCAGATGAAAAGAACAAAACAGTTTGAGAAAAATCGGATAGCTAATAGGAAAGTTATGAATGTTGGAATATTTAGACAAATTGGCAACTGATGACGTCACAGGTGCACAACTGACCATATATGGCATTCATATCAATGCCATAAAGTGTTACTTTTCCCCCATAAATATGATTTCCTCAAAACTTTAACCATATGATATTTTTCATGATAGATATGGAGATCCAATATTTGCATATTTCAATTCATATAAACTTTGCATCTTTCCGTAAAAATGATGAATTTTGCACCTTGAATATAAAGCCATTTCTGATTAGTTGTACACCCATGATGTCATCAAATTGGAAACATCTATGAAGATTTCTACTGATTTGCCCATCCTCTCAAATCTTTAAAAACCATCACTATTTTATTACTTGTCCGATTTTCTTCAAACTTTTTTTTGTTTTGCTCATCAAATTTTTTCTCTGCTTCTGTTAAAAAAAATAATTAGTTTTGGGTAGACTCTTCTTTTAAGATAATTTGACAGCATTGTCATCAGCCTGTCGGTGTGTGATGACTGCCCCATAAAGATGGAACTGAATATTAGGCTATTGAGGTTCTACGTACTTTTCCTAAAAATGGGTTTTCCATAGCGTCTTTCA
>BQKZ01009364.1:0-19316 GCA_036244855.1 Temnopleurus reevesii
GTTGATTCACACTTCATGCAAAGGAAACTATAAATAGATACAAAATATAACTTCTAAAGGATTTTCTTCCATTATATATTGCAATCACTTCAAAGGTGAAAAGGGCACATTTCACGAAAATTATTGAAGAAATATTAGATGCGTCTTTTTCAAAATTGACTTCAACAGATACTTTTCATCGCTTTCCTAAACATTCACTCACATTGACTTTGGATATGTGTTCTTCACCATTATTTTTGTTTCTTTCTATCAGTTACTTCAAAAGGAAATTACTGAATTCTGTTTGCTTATGAACTTAATTTCTCTTGCTATCAAACATTATCTACCCCTTACTCCCTCTTTCTCTCTCCATCTCTCTCCCTCTTATGTCCCACTTTCTTCCCTCTTGCTAAGTCTACTTATATTGAATTTCTGTATGATGTATTTAGATTCATACCTTTCCGTTCTTTATGCATTATCTCTATTTGTCTCTCCCTCTTTCTCTCTCTTGCCATCCTTCCCCGTCTCTCTCTCCCTTCCTTGTGCCTCTGTCCCTCTGTTTAATCTGGTTCATTTTGTCTCTCTATCTCCATCTAAATCTCACACTTTCCAATAAATCTGACCTAAAAACTAAAACTTATATAAAGTGATGTACTCACACTCAGCTAACTAAATGAATAGTTCATGCAAGTCCATGAAGATTGGTTTGGAGGAAAGAACAGACTGGAAAGATAAAATGACATTAGTTGGTACAAAGAAATGCAAAAGGAAGATGATAAGAGTATACACAGCACATCAAATGGTCTTTGGTTATAGTGTAAAATATTTAAGATGTTTTCACATCTACCCTCGCAATATTTGAGCTGTTTTTTCCTCTATCACATGTGCTGTTTGGTAGAATTTCATACAAAATTAGTTGTGAAAATTTAGTTTAAAGCTAAGTCATGAAAGTATTAGAAAGTTACCGATGCCCCATATCTAAATGTAGCACGCTAGTACGAAATCTCACAACAAATGAATTTTCATAGTAAAGACAGAGTGAAATTATCTAAGTGTATAGAACAATTAAAGCTAAAATTGAAGCATCACAAGCCAGCACATGTACATAACTGCCAATCGTTTCAGAATATGCATAGGGTAAAAAAAATAGAATGTAAATAATGAGGAAGCTGGACATAAGTGAAAGAAAACATGACAACAATAACCATAATCTCAGCAATTCATTTGTAATAACAGCTTTGAATGCAAGAAAATACACCCCATTCACATTCCGGAATGGTTGGCATCTCTGCATGTGTAATTTTGTGAATGAAACACATAAGGAATAAAACACCTATTTTGTCATTTTCACGAAGTGAAAGTAGCCAGATCGTAATATTGCACTAAGCTTATATATACAATTTCATTGAAAAGGGCTTCTATAGAATACCAACACGCAATTCATGATCATCGATATCTCCATTTAATTGTTAATACGTTTGGAATTCTTTGTCTTCATACAACAACACCCTTTGTCTACCATCACTTTGTGAAAACGCAGACGATTTGTCTAAAATGAAACAATTGTCAGTTATTTCCAGCAAACCTGTTAAAAATTTCATTATAATAGAGAGGTGCTTGGTACATGGCATATTCAAGTGTACAAACATCAATCACTTTGCCAATTTCTGTGATTTATTCTCACCTAAATTATCAAGCAGTAAAAGTGAATTTCTCCAGGCTTCTACATGTGTGTTAAGCAGTGAGGTTGCATTCAGCCATGCGGACAAAGCTTCGTCTGTATCATCTAGTGCTAAGTACTGTGAACAGTGCAGTCAATTAGTTATATTTCGTTAAAAGGGGTGTTTTCCAAGAATTAAGCAACTATTACTATTCACGTTAAAAGAATTCAATTTTTACCACATCATTATTAGGACTAAGCACTGTGTAAAGTGCAGTCAATTAGTAATAATTTGTTAAAAGGTTGATTTCTAACCCATTAGCAACTGAAGATAGTGTACTAATCGTCCTAATTTTCACAAAGTGCAAATTAAGCACTGGTATTGGTCGATCCATTTTTTTATGTTCCATGATATACAGCAATCTGGCTTATTTATTCCAGGGCATCAAAGGACTAAAATGGTGGCAGCAGTGGGATTGGCAATTAAGATCCCTTGAAAGGTAATAATATAAATCCTATTCCAGGGCAGTAATGTCTCCAGCAATGAATTTCTCTGAAAGGTACTACTCTACACACATAGAAACTCGAACGAAACTGCCATGTTTAACCCTAACTAGGCCGGGGGCCTACGAGGCCTCTTCCCTCGACGGATTTCGCGATCGTTTTGCCACGCGAAAATTTCTGATAACGCGGCTTGCTGACTTTTCTCTTTCAAGTTTCCTGCAACTTTTAAGACCGTTTTCACGGAAATCGGACTAACCGTTACAACATTACGTAACATTTTATACATGCATGTCAGCCTCAAAACTGCTCCAAAACGTGATTTTGTCTACAAAGTCAATGCAAATTGTGTTTTTTCAATTAATTCACATAAAAATTCATATTTTTGCTTTCAGTGGCTGAAATCAATTCATTTTAGCATCAGTATGCTTGAAAAAAATATTTGTAATAAATTGTGCCAAAAAAACAATAGAAAACAAAAGGTCGAAAAAACAAAGAAATACATAAGAAAATGAAAAAACAATAAAGAACATAAGAAATTAAATTTGTCAGTGCAAATTTTTTTATGTGGAATTATTAGATATGATACCAGGAATACTTTATACCTAAAATTAGCTTGCTATCACTAGTATTTTGTGATTTAGAGAACAAAATGCAGTTTTATGCATAAATTAGCATAATTAATTAATTAAAAATAAGCGGTTAATTTTTTCGAAAATCTGATAATGCAAATTTGTAGTTTACATGATACTTTACTCGCTTGCAAATTTTTGCGGCGATAGCGCGATCGACGGCCAATAACAGAAGGGGGGCCTGGGAGGCCCCCCCCGGCTATGAGAACTCTCAAAATAGCCCAGCCTAGTTAGGGTTAAGTTATTTCTCATGATTATCATGCGAAGAACTGCTTTTAAAAAAGGAAACTGGTTTATTATTGTTGATAAATATAAATTGGAAATTGATTTCAAGCAGCATTTAAAGCAGTTAGTTAGAAATTTTGATAAAGTAATCATGCAAATTACATCACTGGTTAGTTGTGAGAGAAAACATTATGATGAAATTGAAACAAAAACAATATCTTGAAATCATTCAAATTACAAAATAATCAAACTCATAACACATCAAAATATATAGATCCCAAGAAATTTATATTCAGTTATAACTATAAGAGACATCTTTTTCTCAAGAAAATCGATAAACATACAGAATCCACAAAATAATTTGAATCTATTCGTGACTCAAAACAAACTGTATGCCGAGATCAAATGATAGAATTTAAAATAGGTATCATTTACATAAGATACTTGTTAAATATCACACATACTCAATTTTCTGTAATCATCTTCATAATTTTCATATTGTCTGGTTTCAGACTCGATTATCAAATCTTGCTACTTTGTGATACCATTTATCCTGATGTTACATCATTATTGATAAAATGTTCTGTCAATTCAAAATGTTATTGCATTGTATTATGTTGTTATGTCATGGAAAATAAAGTTCATGTATTCAAGTATTCAAGTATTACCAACTGAGCAAAATACGTTCATAGGAGAGAAAGTATATGGCTATTATTAACATGATTTCCAACATGAGAAAATATCATTTTGTAACAATTGTTTGATGACTCACATTTGTAATTGCACTGTACTATAAATACTCTTCAGAGTGAAAATACTTGTAAGATATTTAGATACAACCAAAATGACATAATGTTTGCTGAAAGGTTCCAGGTTTCTACATGTCTATCTGGAATTCCCAGAGCTCTAGATCAAAGCGATTGAGCTCATTCACGATAATTCCCTTCACTTAATTTTCCAAATCTTCTCATTGACGATGAAGACCTACTTTGCAAGGGTGCAGAGACTCCCCACCCAAAGCATCAATTGATCAGCAGAATCCCCAAAAGACCACTTTCAAATGTGAAAGCAGGTCATAAAGCCAGGAATTGCAAAAATAGTTTTGTGACTGGAAGACATTTTTCCAGTATCAGCACCTGCACTTACCAGGTTCCCCAAGTTGAAGTAGCAGTCTGGATAATTCTTCCGATGCGTGAGAGCCGTCAGATAGCTCGTCTCAGCTTCTTTGTGTTTCTTCAAGGTTGCCTGGACAATGCCGAGGTTCATCCATGCTGCCGCAAAGGTCGGCCTGGGGTCAGGAGAGGTCAAAGTTCACAAATACATAATCTAAGGGGGTGTTGTTCAAAAGTTGCAATTGATCGCAAGTTGCAGTTGATCGGAACGCGCCAATCATTGTTTCATGCGCGTCTTGTTAAATGCGCATACCGTGCGCGAATGAAAATGCACGTTACAATTTGCAAAGTTGCACTTGATTTGCACTTGATTGTTAACAACACCCCCTAAGAGAGAAAACGCCAATTTTCTGGACAATGCTTGCAATCTATTCAATGATAATTTGTTAATGGCTTGTGTAGTAGATATTATTCTTCATGGCATAGTTTGATCAGATTTTAGTCTATTCTCAGTCTGCTATATAGATTTTCTTCTTTTCTGGCTGCTTTTTTAAAATCTTTACGCTGTACCACTGTATTATTGTTTCACTCTGTTTCTAACGCTTTTCATTGTTTTTATAAAACAAAATCAAAATTGAAAACAAAAGGATCATGCTGAGCGAATAAACAGTTTGTAATTTCCTTAAATCATCCCCACTATACAGACATTTAATTATTTGCTTAATATCTCTATACATTATATATACATCCATATATAGAATATAGGAAAAGGATTCACCCATACCTGACTTTCACAGCTTTTGAGATAAGTTTCTCAGCCTCCTCAGTCTGGTTCAGATCTCGCAGGATGTTACCAAGATTATTCAATGCCTGGTCATAGTCAGGATTTAACCTGTATGTGACAAAATATAGGTACATCCGTTAAAACGATCATTTGCATAGAGCTTTAATACAGTACGATAAGTTGTCTGCTATTTCAATGGGATTAAATTAAACAAATAATTAATGCCAATAAAAGATGATTCATACAAGAGTCATATATTTTTGATACTCACACGATACTTTAATGCATATATATTTCAAATAAAAATTTAGAATCATTTTATTGAAATGATTTCAGAGGTGCTGCAATTTATATTCAACAAAAAAAATTGAAAGAAAATATAAAACAATTGGAAAAAATACAGAGTACCAAAGAAAAGACATTAAACATAACTCCGGTATTTTAACCTTTTTTTACAGTCATATCTTCTCCTAATTTCTCTGCATTTCTACTATTTCAAACATTTCGTCGTCAGTCTTACGACCAAAAATGGTCAAAAAATTTATTTTCATTTTATTGCATATTTCAATGGTAAATACAATAATCTTTCATTTGTCAAAATTTCATCACTCAATTTTGCTTATTAATATTTAGAGAGAAATACACTTTTTGTATTTAAGGAGGGCCAGTGTCGGTCACACGAACCGGCGAATAAGTCCCCTCCATTCACTTTGCACGTATTGCTCAGCGTTGGATAAAGTGCGTTGACCTATTTTGTTACGCGTCATTGATACGCGCACTTCCATATTTGGAAGCTGACCGGCGAATAGCTAGGTTCAGTCTACCAAACCGACGAATAAGCATCGAACATCATAGGCCCTGACCGCGCGCACGCTACTTTCGTTCTTACGAACCGGCAAATAAGCCACCCGTGGCGTAGTTTTGTTCATTTCTAAAATTGCAGGGGTGTGCTTGTGAGCTTATTATTTGAGTTTTCATTGGATTTGTTACATGCGGTAAACTTTACACAAAACTAGAGAATGTACTCTTTCTAGCTGCATAAAATTGGCGAGATATGATGATTTTAAGAATACAAATTCGCTGCTCTGAAAAGTGCAAAACTTTAAACGCATTTTTCTCTAAATCATGTTTTTGCCCGAGAATGAGCTATTCGCCAGTTCGTAAGACCGGCAACGATTTGAGCCTTTAGGTTATACCAATGGCCTATGCATATAGAGTCCTATCCATACTCTTTAAGAAATTCTTTTACATAATACCTGATTGCCTCTCTGTATGCCAAAATAGCCTCCTGAATATTGCCAACATCAGCCTCACTTTTACCAATATTATAGTGAACCTGTCAAGAAAAGACAAAGTAATCATCATCGTTATGAAGGGGTATCAACTGAGAAGTATAATGGCCCAACTCATGCACAAACCTTGGGGATAGTGGCTTTGGGGCTGAGTCCCCTAGGGGGGGCACAACATTTTAGTTTTAAACTAGATGAATCCTCGACCGCGCGCAGTCGAAAAATATGCCTCCGCCATTGCGCGATCAGAAATATTTGTCTGCTCAAAGAAACTGTTGACTGCATATTGATATTGTACACATTAAGTGCAAAACTAGATTGCTTTTGCATTTGTATTTTGTGATAGGGAGAGGGGAAGGAATGGGTAGAACATTGGAATCACAAAGAAACAAAATCTGTACAGCAGTTCTGAACTTATTGCAGTAACAAGCTATTTTGGTTTATTTTTTACAAGTTTTTTGGCCCTGCGACCTTTGACCTTTGAACCATTGAACCCAAAATCTAATCAGTACATCCTCACATGCTTATACTTGAGCCAGGTTTGATCAAAATCTGAACAGCAGTTCTTAACCTATTGCGGTAACAAGCTATTTTGGGTGATTTTTACCAGTTTTTTGGCCCTGTGACCTTGACCTTTGACCCATTGAACCCAAAATCTAATCAGTTCATCCTCACATGCTTATACATACTTGAGCCAGGTTTGATCAAAATTTGTACAGCAGTTCTGAACTTATTGCGGTAACAAGCTATTTTTGGTGATTTTTTAAAAGTTTTTTTGGGCCCTGTGACCTTTGGCCTTTGACCCAATGAACCCAAAATCTAATCAGTTCATCCTCACATGCTTATACATACTTGAGCCAAGTTTGGTCAAAATCGGTCCAGCAGTTCTGAACTTATCGCGGTAACAAGGTCCGGACGGACGCACGCACGGACGCACAGACGGACGGACAACCCGAAAACATAATGCCTCCGGCACTATCTTACGGTGGCGGAGGCATAAAAATGCAAAAATCCCTGAGAGGGCACAAAATTTGAGCTGAAGACCTTTTATTTTTTGCTTGTCCACTGCTTATAATTATAATAATAATATTGCGGATTTATATAGCGCCTTTTCGGTCAGTTTTGACTGGTCAAAGCACTTCCGCTATTATTACCCGGTCACTGGATGGCATTTCAAGCCTTAGCATCTCGGCAGCCAAATATGCGCTCACATCATATCAGATAATGTGCTGCTGTCTCCTACCGGTCCCCAAGCACACCTGGGTAGAGTGCAGCTTTGTTGATAAATTTCTTGCTGAAGGAAATTAACGCCATGGGTGGGATTCACCCCTTCCGATCCTCTGGTTGAAAGGCGAGAGTGATGACCACTACACCACGGCGCCTTCGGGACGCATAGAGGATGGAATGTAATGTTCAAGATTTTTCTGTTCTTGCTTGTCATCTCCTAGATAGGGGGTGAAAAAATTTTATCTATTTTTACTATGTCGTAATTTTGTTTCCCAATTTATTCAAAATTATTTCATTGTCATATGTTGTACTTGTGTTTGTTATATCTGTCTCCATTATTAATTTAATGCTATACAGTATTTACCAATGTATTTACAGCCATTATCATAAGCTATTTCAATACAGTCATGCACAATGGACCTGGCTTTTTTGTTTCTTCGTTCAACTAATACAGGTGATATATACACCACACTAATCTACCAGAATGTCTAACTGTACATTCATAAAACAAAAGGATGTTGAACATTTATGTCTGTACATGTCAAATCTTTTCACGCGATTAGCTTGGAATAGCAAAAATTAGTTAACACCCTACCTCCAAACAGACGAAATCATACCTTTGCATTGTCAGGACAAACTTTCAGACCAGATTGGTACAGCTCTCTATCCGTCAACCATTCATTGTTTCTACGGAAACAGCGGGCCATGTAGCAGATAATTATCGCAAGAAGGAGCATCTGAACAACCTAAGTAAATAAGAGAATAAAAAAAAACATGACAAGCCTGTATATACAAATTGATTGGCGTTTTTGTTTTGTTGTTAAATGAATTATTTCATAGCAAATATATTTCATAGCAAATTATATCACTATAGGGAGGTGCAAGGCACATATGCCGAAGTGGCGTTGCACTGATAGCTCTGCAGATCAAGTGTGAGTGTGGGCAGGGCAGCCAGACTATGTCTCATCTTCTGAGCTGCATTGTTACAACTTTATATATCTAGAAGGACCTGGCAGTGGTGAAAGGTTCTTGCATGCGCTAGACATTGGAAATGGTTGTGTAATGACACTGTGAGATGATAAATAACTCGTCTCTTGTGATCAGTTATCATACAAGCTGAAATTTCAAATTGGTTCTTTACGAATTTTACAGTTTTGCCCTCGCGAAAATTTTCAGTCCGTATGATGCACATTCATATGTGTATAAGCACAGTCAAAAACATGAGGAGAAGAAGCTAAAATGTTGAACTTGTCCAAAATCATGAAAACATATTTTGTACACAAAAAGATATTGGCTTATATAGTAACTTCTTTAAGACTTTTCTTCATACCCTTTTCATGATTACATTTCCATTCAAACACAGATGCCTTGTTGCCATGACAACCAGTAAACAGTATCCTAGGCTGGGTAGATAGAGAACCCTCTCCGCGATCACAAAGCCGACCCGGAAGAAGAGATCGGAGGCAGGGAGGAAAGGGATGATCATCATAGCTATAGACACAGTCAACGATCTAGAAGAAAAATAATAAAGGTCAGAATTCACAAAGGTGTTTATCTTAAAAGTCCATGGTCAAAACCTGGAACAAAACTCGTGCATGGGAAAACTTACGTGTAAATGCTCTTCAAATTGATTAATTGACAAACAGAATGACTTTACACATGACTGGTATCAGTTCTTGTGCTGAATGATCAAGAATCTTATTCGGATTGCACTCGTTAATGTACTCTTTCTTATAATCATGCGTAACTTTAACACCGCTGGCCTGTACCACTTTCATGATTGTATGTTATCTTTAAAGTTTGTAATATTTTAGTACATACGCATATGTACATATGCATATTTCCATGGGTTTGGATCAACTTTTTCATGCAACGTCCATGTATTGATGGATTGATGATATTGATGGATGTGATCGACTCACCTAATTTCCCAATGGTCTGATCCACAAAGACAATAGAAGACAATGGCACCCATTGTAATCAAGAAAGCAATGGGAGCAACCACTCTGGAATCGAGGGATATGTTTCAATGACAGGGATGCAGCCCATCGACCAATCCAAACACAGCCCCCATGGATAAAGAGCATGGACATGGATAAATCTGCAAAACATCCCATCATTGCTAATGGTTATGACTCACCTCCTTTCATAATGGTCTGACCCACAAAGACAATAGAAGACAATGGCACCCATTGTAATCCAGAATGCAATGGGAGCAACCACTCTGGGATCTAGGGGTGTTTCAATGACAGGGATGCAACCCATCGACCAATCAAAACACAGCCACCACGGGCAGAGAAGGAGCCAGACGTTCAAGGAGTAGATGTAGCTGTAATTAATCATCTGCATTAAAAAAAAATGAATGATATATACAATACACCCAGCATCATAGTTAAATGTGGTATGAAAATAATATTAACACAAAAGTTATTGACTATAAGAACAGTAACTACATAAAATAGGTGTTATTAAAATGAGGACAACCATTAAATGGTTATAAAAACTGCTAAGACAAGATACTTTTTCGTAACTGAATGTTATTTTTTTGTTGAGTACCGGTAGATGACAATAGAAGGAATCCTTTCCTTGTCCCAAAATGGATAAATACCTATTGACAGTGCACATCTAAGATGCTATAAAAAATGTTGGTATTAGAATCAAACCCAAGACCTCCTGACGTCTAGACAGGCATCTTACCACTAGACCACACAGAAGCCAAATGTTGTTGGCAGGCTTGATTTGTATGATAGAGGTACTGTGTAAATATCAATTGAATGACTTCCGGTATATTGGGAAATTCTTGCCTTATCGCAACATGAATAGATATTGACTGACAGTGCTTGTCCAAGCTGCTATGAACAAATTCACAGGCATAATCGGGTAGGAATCGAACCAACAACCTCCTGATGACTAGACAGGCATCTTACCACTAGACCACCAGGTTCGATTCAATTCAAAAGATTGCATCCAGATTAGGATCCAAAAAAGATAATAGTTCAGTTGCCCAAGAATAACTTTATATTGTGATAGCGATGGTCCACGATAGCATAATAAAAATTCAAGTGACAATATCTATCTTGTGTGGGACAAATTCAAGCCTTACCCTCATCCAAATATTTTCAAGAAACGATGCAGGATTGTCTACTGGTTGAAAGATTGGAAGCCCAGTACCCATGATGAAAAATCTATTCTCAAAACAAAATAAAATAAATGGAAAAACATGCATTTCAACCATATGCCATGCAAATATAACAAAATTAGGATTATGTCAAGGATTTTTTTGTGTAAAATTGTTTGAATTACGTGGGAAAAATTCAAGCCTTACCCTCATCAAAATATTTTCAAGAAATGAAGCAGGATTGTCTACTGGTTGAAAGATTGGAAGCCCAGTACCCATGATGAAAAATCTATACTCAAAAGAAAACAAAATCAAGGAAAAACATGCATTTCAGCAAAATATCATTCAAATACGTAATTGAATGTAGAAAAATAAACAAATTGAAGCAGAATGGAAAAGAATAAACATCAAAATAATCTAATCATGCAAAATGAACAAACCTAATTCTTCTCATTCTACTTTAAAAAAAGAAGTGTCTAAAATGTGGTTGTGTCATTGTTAGAACAACTTGCCATTTGCAAAATATAAAAAAGGAATTAATGCACTGATGTTGAAAATGTTTTAAAAGAAAAATATTGGACAAATCTGACAGACATTCCATGCAGCATACACTTTCAAATCATTGAAATTTAGTGGAGAATAATTCACTAAAACAAACTTTTTATTCAAAGGCTACTGTACACTAATGTAAACAAAGGCAGTAAATAATTAAATTACTAATAATTCTCCAAATCTCACTGCATGCAGCACTCTGATTATTTTGCTTCTCATTCTTGGACCTTCGACTAATAGGACTTTATTTGGGAAACAGAAATTCCATGAAATTTATCATCAGTTTAATCCATGTTTGCTCGCATACAAATGTGTAATAATATAAAAAAATTGAAGGTTTAAGATGATCTTTGTACACGAGGTGTGGACCAGAAATAGAGGTTGCAATGCAAAAAGAATTACTACAATGTGGTCACTTTTAATGCATGCAATGTTAATAAAGGGAAATAGATCGCCAAAATGACTTCTATGCCGTCTCAGTGTATTTCAGGCATTTTTTACATCAGTTATCACTGGGGCCGGTAGCACAAAAAATGCAATTAAACTTACGATAAATATCAATCATATGTCTATGGCAAAACATGTACAACAGAGATACAACCAATTTTCAATTAATCGTATCTCTTTTATGTTACAGGTTCCTTTTCTAGCAGCCTAAGAAAAGATGTTTGAAAAATGTTACCTAACGAGCAAAAGTATCACAGCAGAGGTGACAAGAATAAACTGCCTGAATAACATTCTCCTCAGCCATCTTAGTTCTGGAGAATACAGGGCAAGTTTTATGGACGGCAACACATGATGGCGCTTTAGAGTTGTGTAGGTGGTGTGGAATGCTGGGATTGGGTTGATGCGGCAGTTTATGATGATGTCATAGACACTGCAAATTCCCTGGTGTAAGTGATTTTCAATGAGAAAAGAAATGAGTTGGCTTTGTATGTCTGTCAAAGCATTGGAACAGAGTAATCACATTCGTGATAGGAATGTTTTACATCAAATTTAGTCATCATTCATTCCTTAAATTGGCAACAATGGAATTTTACTTCCCTTTTCACACTTATGATATTACCACAATGTATCTTCATTGTCAAAAAGTAATTTACCAATTTAAGAAATAGTGATCTTCATTTATTTAATGTGTTGCCAATGTAGGTGTTTGAGTGGTTAAATTCATTAAAAAATCCCCTGTGTTAGACAAGAAGTGGTTTCTCAACTGAAATGGTCAGATTTTGCACCAATTTTTTTTCTTTCTGCTTATGTACACAGCACAATTTCTAAATAACTAAATCCAAAGTTATTAAACCAAAACACAAAATGTGTTCATACATCCTGAAAGATTTAATAAAATGAAGCCTGTAAAGGTAAAGGCATACACAATCAAACACAAAATTATATGTTTTATGCTCATCATACAAGTAGTAATTTTGTTACATTTAAACTGCTGCAACTCTTCCCATCAATTTCTTCCAACCACCCCCAATCCCTTCATCAAAAAACATTCCTGAAATATTGAGATAACTTACTATTACAGTAATGCCTTGTTCTTTACATAGCATCGCCACAGAGCACAATACCACACTCAGAAGAAGATAAATAGATGAATACACATTGCTGATGTCAAGGCAAGATGAATCTAAAAATGAATTGTGATAAAACAAAAAAAACATAATTCCTTTAAAAATGTTTCATGTTTCAAATTGATTAACCTCATTTAAGGCTTAATTACACATTGACTACTGGAACCAGGTAGTCCCTACGTAAGAAAATTGCGGGATTCAGTAGACACTATGTTATAGCATTGTGTATAATGTAGGTTAAATTTGAAAAATAAGAAATCATTGGGAAATATAACAATGAAACTATTTCAAGTAGGTGAACATACGTGTCAACTGTCCCGATTTTGCAATGATTTTCCTCACATTCAGTTCTGGTTCCAGCGTACTTTTCAGGATTTCTAATTTAGGACATTGTCCTGATACCACAATAAATGTCTACTGCCCTAAAATACTAATCTTGGTAAAATACATTTACATACATACAAATATAAAGAGAGTGGTAAAATATATTTTCGAATACAAATTAAACGATTAAATTCCCTAAAAACATTATTCTAGCATGTATTATAACACAATAGGGAATGCTACAACGTATTCCAGCATTGAAAAGCAAATTAACAACATAAAGACAATAAATAAAGTGAAGCATCAAAATTTGTACTTCAATGGTAATAGGAGGGTAAGAAAATATCACTCACCAATTTTACAAACTTTTGTATAAACGAGGAAAGACATGAAGAAAAACAAGGCACATAAAATATCTGCTCTCCCCACAATACCAGCAACCTGTGTCAAATAATAAAATAATACAAATAAATATCTAATCAAATATAGATAAATGATAAATCAAATAAATATTTATACATGTCATTCTGGGAAAATAATGGATTGTTGGATTTTGCTCATTTTCACAGTTTGAATTGCCTTTTTCTCCATCCACTGAGAGCACAACAATGTCTGGGTCTAGTTCCCCTTTAAATAATTTTGCTTATTCCTTGTTCAGAATTTGGATTGGAATTTGTAATATAACATTATCATTAAATCCATTGACTGCAATTTTTTAGCCATCCCTTCTAAGTATACAATTGCACTTTTAGAACTCGGTCTCAATTGCTCCAGATTTTTGCCATTTGACGTACGTCTGACCTTGCAAATGTAGATTAATGACACTCTCCAGACTAATTCAATGATACCTCATTGTGAATGTCTAATCAAACATGCTGACTACTTTTTATTGCCTTCTGAGTCATCAAAAAAAAAAAAAAAAAAANTTGATTGATTGATACAGGCCAAAGAACTTTGCTGATCATTGTATCTCAACGAGCAATTATATGTGTCTCGAAGCATTGGTTGGCAAAAAATGCATAAAAGGTAAATAAATCATTTATTAATTTATTAATTAATTAATCTATTCATTTATCTACTTTGCTTACTCATTCATTTATTAATATACTTCTTTGTTTGTTTATTTATTTATCTATTCATTCATTGCTATATACACATAAAAACTGACCAGCAGTAAATGCTAAAAAGATTAGTGTACAATAAAAAATAAGATACATTTCGTCTGTTTTGTCATGAAGTGACTGGAGCCAAAGGGTATAGTTGCATGAAGACAAAGATATCCCGACATAGCGCCAATTCAACAGGCATCCTATCAAACAAGGTGTTAATTCTATAGAAGGACTTGTTTCAATAGATTTGCAACTCATTTCGTGTAACAATACCCTCTGGCTCACATCACTTCGTGAAAGCACAGACAAATTGATACCAGAACAAGGTTATAGACTTGGAGCAGGAGGAAGAAAGAGAGAGAGAGAGACATAGTGAAGATGAGGAAATAATATACAGTTTTACACTATTCAGTAACTTGAATACAAGTAATTGAATTGAAGTCTTCAAGTCATCAATTAATGCCAGGCCTCTACAAAATGTCTTTTTTAATAGTTTGCCTGACTGAAGAATAACTGCTTGTTGGAATTTCTTATTGATACATTTCTTTTGTTTTCCAAATATCTCTTTTTATTCAGGCATAAAATATACCTCATATCAGAGCTCATAATGAGGCTTAGCTGATGGTAAAATATTGGAAAAGATAGAAAGGAATGCAATATCAGTAGAATAAATGAACAAAATTTGGCTTAGTCTAAATCTGTTGTTACTCATATTTCCTCTTATTTCCTCATATTTCCTCAAATAATCACTTGCCCAGAAAATTCTAAGAGGCTCTTTATTTCTCCCTCCTTCCATTTACTGAGCTCATCTGAATTTCTTCTAAAACACCCTTAAATTCTATATCAGGGAATCCAAAGTATTTCCAATAATTCAATGGAAGATCATTTTTTTAAAAAGGACAGAAATATTGATCTGAAATCTTTGTTTATTAGACGATGTCATAAGAAAGTAAGTGCATTTTCTAAATAATATTATTGTAAATAAAACAAAGTTCAATGAGTGATTTTAATATTCAATCCGGATATTGATAAGAAAGGGGGAAACCCAGTATGATTAATGAATAGAATAAATAAAAATAAATGAATAAATACAACTATTTATTTTCTGTGTTCATTATTCAAAATCCTATTCTTTGAATTGTTGTATATTTTTAGTTAGTATGAGCTTTTATTTCATGTTTCATTCATTTGCTATTTTTTTTCTGTCTATAGGACCCTTGGGAAATAAGCTTTCAGGCTTTCAAGCTCTTGCTGTCATGATTTGTATCATAATCAACGTGATCAGAAGGGACAACAGAATTGGACAAAATAAACCTCTATTCAAGTCTTCACAGATGATCTAACCAATGTAAGGATTGTCTTTCCCTCTTATTCTGCAAAGAAGTGTAAAACACAAGTCACACCTGTTCACTGAATAAACATGGAAGGTATTTGATTTTGAGTTCATATAACTTCAGTCAGACCTGTCTGTAGTGGCCAACCAAGTGAAACAGCAAAAAGTGGTCACTGTAGACAGGTTCCCTCTATAAACTGGTTCTATAACACACCTTTGAACAAGGAGGAAACCAATCTAGATTACCGCTTTAGACAGATGGTCACTACTGTTTAGACCGGTGGCCGTTTTACAAGTTTGACTGTATTGAGAACACTCAAATAAAAGTCAAAATACTTTGCTCCTTCTGCTCCACATTTATACCAAATTCATGTTTTTGCATTCCATTCTTTTCTTGGCAAATACTGTATAAGCTGAAATTTTCACGGTGGTTTTATTTTCGCGAATTTTGCGGTTATAACATCGCGAAAATTTGCACTCTGTCTAATGCACATTCATCTGTGTACAAACATTGTAGAAAACGCGAAAATAGCCACACGCTAAAATGCCAAACTGGTCCGAAAACGTAAAAATATCTGTACGCAAAAATATTGGCTTATACAGTAAACCAAATCAAATAAAATAAAATCAAGCAATACTCACATTTTCAGTATGAATTGGGTGAACAGCAAACAGTATTGCACACAATAGACTGGCTCGGGGTGATTCCAGGTATCCATCTTCACCCCTATTTCCAGCATCAGAATCCACTGCAAGCAGTGCAGAAGACACAGGCAGAACCAATGCACTCACTATGGCATGAAGGAGTATGTTCACTAAATGGAAGCCCCATGGATGCAGCCCTCCAGCAAAGTAGTAATTGACCCTATAAAAATGAGGAAGCAAACCAAATCAAATCACATACAACAAACTCGTATTTAAGTGTTAAAGAGATGGAAACCTCTATGACACAAATCATATTGTACATAATGTTTCGGATCACAGCAACATAATGGTTTGAATATATTGTATATGTGTCCGTGTGATTCGCAATATTCTATAAAACAGCACTTTCATTTGCTTTCATTATCCTTTCAATGGTTTATTTTATTTGTTAAAGTAGATGAAATCATTTTATTTTGCTTTTGAATAATATAAAACACAAAATCCCAAATCTGGCTTCAGAAAACACCTTTTAAACTACATATGTAGTTACAATGAATTTGAGTGTGGTACTCGATATCACAATCTTAATCGTTCACTTATGAGGCCCCCCGTCCTATCACAAAAAGAGCGTTGGTGACTTAGCTCCAAAACGATGACTTAACTTTCAGTTTGAATTCATACCTGAATGTCAGAACAGTCAATGGTCTGTACGATTTATGGCTCTCATTCGACTCGATGGGCTTGCCCCAGAAGTCATGCTGGAAGATGTTCTGCAGCAGAGTCTCTGATCTCACATCTTGGTTCTTAACAATTGCTTCCAAGTCATCAAAGACAAAATCACCATGGCAACTATTCCAGTATGTTGCAACACACAGCGTCACTACAAGCAATGCAGAGGTCGCAATTGTGAGTTTTGGTAGCGGAATGCTGTGATTTAATGACACATTCTGCGTACTGGTTTTCACGACATTTGCCATTTCCTTTTGACCTGGTTCCACGCTGGTGGGAGGATGTTCTCCGATGTCACGACTGGTTCTCTTTTTCTTGCGCGGATATCGCTGCCTCGATGGGCTCTGAAATCTTGACTGCTGGCCGGATGCATTGTTGTTGAGATTGCTCATTTTTTTCAAATTCGGCTTGCTTTACCCAGCCAGATGAAAGCTAGAGTACTCATTTATACAAGTCAGCTTCATTTACTCATTAAAGATAACAAATTTGTTTCTTTGGTTTTTCAACCCATGGTTACTTTGTCATGTACAATATGTGGCTTTGAGGAGCTTTACATGGCTCTAACTTTTCTAGACCTCCGAGTCCAATTGCCTGTATAAAAGAAAAACAGGAAAATTTATAAATATAAAGAAAAATGAAAGATCTAGAAATTTAAATGGTTCTAACTACCGAACATAAAAACCACACACTTCCTGATTAATTCTTTACTCTTTTTGGGTAGTCAATTAAATTTTGGGTTTGTGAATAATTGGCATTGGTTAAGAATTCCTTTAAACCAAACTTACACATTCAAGGCACTATTAGACAGATTCGTTTTAATTTGTTGAAGCTTTTACAAGAAAAATATATATTCTGTTTGACATGCAAGAATTCCAAAGTATGCTCATACACTCAGTAAGGTTATCAAACATACAATTACCTCTGTCTTCAGACATACAAAAATCAAACTATAAAACACTTTCAAGACAGTAAAACTTTCAAGAATATAAATTACCTCACACGCTTTTGATCCTGATAAACGCCTCAGATGAGTGAATTGTTCCTCCAAGCAAGACACATTACAAAGATGGAGCTTCGGAATCTGGTTCATTCTGCAACGAAAACAGGTAAAACAAGATTATGAGTGTTGGCAAACACAATGTTGAACACATTGAAATTTAAATTAGGGGGAAAACCCTCGTAAAACTCCTGAAATCAATAGAGGTATTAGAGTTCCTGGTTTGTATCTAGAGGCAGAGTCTAAAGTCTGTTTAAAGCTAAATGTTGCTCAGGTTTCAAAAGAGGTAGATATGTGGGGAGGGCAAAGTCAGTAAGGGTGTGGAAGGGGTGTGGAAGAGGGTGTTTGTGTGAGAGGGGATGCGAGAGTGGGTGTGTGTGAGTATGTGAGGGAACATGGGAGAGGGGTGTGGGAAAGGGTGTGAGATAAGGGTGTGGGAAGGGAATGTGGGAGAGGATTGTGGGAGAGGGGTGTGGGAGAGGGGTGTAGGAGAGGGAATATGGGAGAGGGTCGTGGGAGAGGGCCGGGTGCGAAAGGAGTATTTGCATGGAGAGGAGCAAGGGGGAGGGAATTGAGACAGGGGCTGTGAGAGCATGAAACTGTGGGAGAATGGAATTGAGTGGTTGTGGGAGAGACGATGGTAGAGGGATGTGGGATAGAGGATATGTGGTGTGCTAGGGGAATGTGAGAGGGGCATGGGAGGGGATGGGAGAGGGGGTGTGAGAGGGGTGAGAGGAGTTAAGGCGCGCGGGGGAGGGGATGTTAAAGGGGTGGGAAGAGAGGATAAGAGAGGGGTTTGGTAGAGGGGATGTGAAATGGTTGTGGAAGAGGGGATGTAAAATGGGTATGGAAAAGAAGTTGTGCGAGGAGGTGTGGGAGAGGGGTGTGGGAGAGGGGATGTGAGAGGGAAGTGGGAGAGGGAATGTGAAAGCCGGGTGTGGGACAGGGGTGTGGGAGAGGAGATGTGAGAGCTGTGCTGGAGAGGGTGTGGAAGAGGGGTATGGAAGGGGTGGGTGGGAGGTCATAAGAGGTTGTCTGATAGTGCATGGGAGAGCTAGGGGTGTGGGAGAAAGGGAGTGGGAAAGGGCCGGAGTGGGAGAGGGAATATGAGAGGGGTGTGGGAGATGGGATATGAGAGGGGAGTACGGAGAGGGGATACGAGAGGCAGAGGAAATGTGAACGGGGTGTGGGACAGGGGATGTGGAAAGGGTGGAGAGAGGATGTGAAAGAGAAGGGGTGTGGGAGGTGCGGGAGGTGTGGGAGAGGGGTATGGAAGGGGTGTGTAAGAGAGGTCATAAGACTTTTTTAATTGAATAGAACATTTGTTGTCGAAGAATGCATGGGAGTGGGTTTTGGAAGGAGGAATATTGTGGGGACAATGTTAGGGTTGTGGGAGAGGGGAATGCAAAAGCATTATTGAGATGGGGTGTGGAATAACAGTTACTTTCCCCAAGAAATTGACTTATTTTGGACATATTTGCACCACTGATAATTTTTGAATTTCGGTGGGCACTGGTCTCCAAACC
>BQKZ01009365.1:4718-27763 GCA_036244855.1 Temnopleurus reevesii
TTGTTTTTTGACCTTTTGTTTTTGTTGTTTTTTTGACTGATATTTGTTGCAGACATTATTTGAGGCAAAATGCTGCAAAAATAAATTAATTTGAGCCATTAAAAGTAAAAATATTCATGTTTTTATGATATTTTAGTGAAAACACAATTTTCATTGACTTTGTACACAAAATCACGTTTTTGAGCAATTTTGGGGTTGACGATTTTTTTTCAAATGGGCGTGGCACGAAAACGGTATGCGCGGGCGCGGTGAATTTGGTCTCAAAAGTTGCGCGATACTTGAAAGAAAAAAGTCATGACGCGTCGCGAAATTTTTTTTGCGCTTGTGGGAGATATTTGAAAAAATGTTGAGGGGGGGGCGGAATCCGCCCCCCCCCCGGCCTGATTAGGGTTAATCAATCAATCAACATGATGTCAAAGGATTTTTTTAAAAATAAGCTAAACCTATAATTAGACTGGTCGATCAGGTAAAAAAAATGTTGATCTTGCATAACAGGAAATGTAAAATGAGGTCAGGCATAAGTTTTTTTTTCTCTTCTTATATAAAGATTATTATCACATTGCCTCATTCGATGAAAGAAGATATGTTTGTATTCCAAGCTTATCTCGTGTTCAAAGGCAACAAATTAGAAGGAGAAATGATACTTTGGACATGGGATAAAACTTTTTTTTGTGACTGGTAAAAACCATTTGTGGATTTCTTGTTCATTTGAAGCAACGTTCATTGTTTCTTGAATGTGATTTTCTCTGTGATCATGTGTTGCCGATCACGTCTTTACACATTTGTGGTAGTTTTGATTGTATTTATGTACATTTTAATGTCAGGTGACATTTTATTTTATTTATATCTTACTATCAATGCACTTACATTGTGTGTATGAACGTTCCCAATAAAGCTGTTGGTGAACATACCACATGTCTATTTGTGTATCATTTTCATTGATTTCCAGAATCGCCAACCATTCCGTATTATTGACAAGATTGGGATTGGGATTGTGTTTGGTTGTTAACCAAATTTCTCTTCAGCTGTTTTCGTTATTTGCCAAATCAGTATAAATATTCTGGAATGGTTGACCTTTTTTGGTTCATAAGAATAATAAGATATACTGTACCATTCACTGAGAAGTTCTAGTTGAAATTATGGATTGTGAGATGACTGGCATAGCACAATTTTCTGAGGGGCGCAGCCCCAAAGAAGATACTGTAGTCACTATGCCAGTTACAGAAGAATTCATAATTTCAAATAGTACTTCGAAAAATGTGCATGGTATATTTGATCAATATCTTACATATGTAAACCAAACTAATATTTAAAAATTCTTTGCTGGTACTTGGTACCGGGCACAGCCATTGTTCTTCATGTTTCGAAGAACTTTGATCATGATATCGCATTGCAGACTGCAATTATCAGGTATCGATAGCTGAACATCCAGTTATCGTAAAAGATCAACATATTGACGTATCCAAAAACTATTCGGAGTTGTGACGTAAATGATGTCACGCTATATCCAGTTTCTTTCATAATGAAAATATTTTCAATCACATGACTCCTCCTTGACCAATCACAATGGATACAATCTTATAAAATAGGATATAATACATAATAGTGAACAATTGTGTACAGCCGCCAGAGGGAGTGAATGGAACAAACTTCTCCAAAGTGACTCAATGGTAGTCCTACCAAATATTTTGAAAGTCAAAGAGGATGCCACCTGTTCCGGAACGGCCATGATAAACATTAAAATGTGACTTGCCAAACTGCTAAACCAAATACAGTCCAACCTCTTTATAAAGAGATCCTTGGGACCATGAAAATTACCTTGCTATATCAGGTTCCTCACTATATCAGGGTAAAAAAAACCAAAGAACTATAAAGAGGTGGGACCAATAAAATCACCTTGTTATAACAGGTATCTCGCTATATCCGACCTCTTTATAACAAGGTTCCACTGTACAGTCCAACCTCATTTTAAAGAGCATTGATATGACAAGATTTTGTTATAACATGGTAGATTTTCCTGGTCCCACCTCTTTGTATTTTAATGTATTTTGGCCCTGATATAACAAGGTTTCAATATAAAAGATAATTTCTCTGGTCCCCAGGGCCCCGTAACATAAAGGTTTGCGATTAATTGCTAATCTGATATCAATCGCAAGTCTATGGCAAATCATGTACTAAAGTTTGCAATCGATCGCAAAATCAAATAGCGATTAATCGCAAAGCTTTATGTTACGGGGCCCAGGACATTGTTATAACGAGGTTTGACTGTATTTGTTAAAGACAGAAAGCAAATGGTATTGTTATCATACTTTCTGTCGTGAAAAATTATTTGTTTCCGCTGTTTGGTGATTCACATTTTAATCGCTATTCTCATGGAATCTAGAGTACAATCAACTTTGCCTTAGTCGATCTCACATTTAAGTTGAAGGTCCTCTTCTCTTTATAGTCCATTCTTTGTACCTTTCAATATGGCAAATTTTCTCAAATTCCAGGCAATTTGTTCAGTCCAAACAGATTGGACTTCAACAAGGTTGACTGTAAAATATACAAACAGAAAACAATCGGTCATCCAAATTCGTTTGACATTTTAATACTCATTTCTCTAACAATTTTCACACAATTAGCGGTTCCAAATACAGATTTGAATATCGTTTTGCAAACTGAGGGTGGAATCATCTGAAGGCCATGTATACAAATAAGAATGATGTGCACATCATTTTAAATTAAAATAATTTTGGTTCTGGTCATTACATGACTTCAAACTTTGTGTACATCTATTCTCTCTTTTTTTATTTCTTGCTTCAAAAGACCAGAAAACATTCAACTAACATGTTACACAAAATATATAGGATGGTGAATTGTAACAAATGTTATGATCGAAAGCAAGTGTTCAGGTTTACAGAACTTGATCTTCAGAATTCCACCTCGAGGTCTTTCGGTTTCATTCCAGTCGCAAATAACAAAAAATGATAAAGTTTGTGATTTCGTAATAAGACCAGAGAATGAAAATTAAAAAGGGAGGATAAATGACAGAACTGATTTTGGTTCAATCCTACACCTAACCCTCCTCATTTTATCCTGTATATCACTGTACATGCGTATATCACTTTTTACAGATGAATACTGTCCCTAATCCGAAGCCTAGAATATAATTATTCAAGGTTACATGCTTGGCAATATAATAATTCGCTCGTAAAATATGCCACTTACATGTATATGCATTAGACAATCCATATGTACATTAAAAATGTTTCTTTGGCATGTACATATTCAAATAATTTTCTTTTGTATACTTAAGCAGCGAGTAAATCTATCTATATAGAGCAGTCCATAGTACAGCACCTGGGGTAATTTGGAATATACATGAATTGGGTTCCAATGAAATATTCATCCCTCCATCACATATAGATACAATTGCTGATGACCTCCATTTGACAGTCATAATTTCTGTCTAAGGGGGTGTTGTTCAAAAGTTACCGTTGATTGGAACGCACCAATCAAAATCCTTGTTTCATGCGCGTCTTGTTAAATGCACATACTGTGCGCGAATGAAAATGTGCGTTACAATTTGCAAAGTTGCAAGTGATTTGCAGTTGATTTTGAACAACACCCCCTTAGACTAACCCAAATGACACCTTATAATTTGCATGGTTATCAGAATCAAGCATGCAAAAAAATGCAATAAGCTTTCATTCCCTTGAGAGCATTCCAGCAGGGTATATGTCTGATATCAAATTCATATTTGAGATTGTCAAAAGGATAGTCCTTGTCATAACCTTAATGGAAAAAATAAATTTCTGCCTTCAAACCCCATTCAGATATAAATGGCACATTAGGTGTTTAGAATTTGGTATAAGATTTGTTTAAGAATGAAGTTGAGGCAATTAAAAAATCAAACATATCTAAATACTTCTAGCAAACACAAAGTGGAATGCGTAAACATCTGAAGCATTAACTAATACCTGTTCCAGAATAAGGTATACTTTCTATGCCAAGTATACAAGTAGAATGCATTTCTAGTGTAGCTGATAATATATCAGAGTAACACAAACGCACACCTTCCATGTATATAAAATTCTATGAAACTACTGCATAATGCTTGGTAAATTGAGGCATATAATGTACATCTACTAGGAATTTCAAACCTTGTAAATTCATAATTAGCAGGATACAAATTTATAAATATAGCATACAGAATAAAACTATCAACTTTGACTTTCATTTTTGTGATGTGAGGTCCAATTCTGTTGCAATTAAAATAAAAATATAATAATTGCCATGCAGGAAATTTCTCGATACATCAGATAAGAACAATAGGTTCATCTATTCCATCCATTTTTTCTTTGTTGGTTTAGAGCATCTCGCAAGTTATGAATTATCAAAAGACATACAAAGACTTGGGGGGTGTTGTTCAAAAGTTGCAATTGATCGCAAGTTGCAGTTGATTGGCACGTGCCAACCAAAATCATTGTTTCATGCGCGCCTTGTTAAATGCGCATACCATGCGAGAATGAAAAGGCGCGTTACAATTTGCAATGATTTGCAGTTGATTTTGAACAACACCCCCTTAATGTATTTCTTGGACTCAATGGATCTAAATATGCAGGTTTACTAATAGATGTAAATTTCATGCATTCTCCATAAGGTTATTCTTGACAACCTGAAAGTTGTCCCAATGCGTGCCCTACATAGCAACAAGTATAATATGCAAACTGGTTTCCTAGTATTGTAGTTGATTCGTAACTAACCGTTTGAGGACTACCACGTAATTAGGTTCGTTGGAAAGAAACTTGCATAAATTTGAATGTACAGTCCAACCTAGTTATAAAGAGCACTGATAGACAAGGTAGTTTTCCTGGTTCCATCTCTTTGTGTTTTATTGTATTTTGGACCTGATCCAACAAGGTTTTGATATAAAGAGATAATTTCTCTGGTCCCAAGGACCTTGTTATAACAAGGTTTGACTGTAAGTAAACCTGTCTACAGACAATATTCATTGAATGTTTAAGAGTCACACACATACTATTCAGTGTCGTCCTTCTATCCAATTCTCGCAATGACCGGCAATAAAAGAAAATTTAGAACCGCAGATGGCGCTATGTGAGTTGGGATACCCACTTCCAGTTACGGATATTCCTGCATGTTTGTTAGTCCACTCTTTGTCATGATTTGGATCGAAAACAATGATTGTTTTAAAATTTATTCTAGGTATTTTCTAGAATTAACAATTATTGTACCATGATGTGTTTCTTTAATACAGCACCTTGTATCTCCAATGATGTACAAGGGAGAATTTCTTGTGTATAAGGGACAATTTTTTTAAATGATAGACGTTGCACATGCACTATATTTCAAAACCGAAAGTCACCTTCCCAGCCTCAACATATTTGATATCGAAGGTATCTTGAAAAAAATTGTTTGAAATCACCTAATGAGGGTGGCGAGAATTAACAGTACCAGTACTCACTCTCTTTCATAATAAGGCCTTTTCATCCGATAATAGTAAAAATGAAAGAAACAAAACATAATACACAACCGGGTGGTATATAGATTTAAGTAATTACTGTGATAAATCAAATTTACAATGTACAAACAAAAATAACACAAAGAAACTAATAAATTTGTCAATAAAAAAAGGTAAATGAAATATTTTCCTTGTACTATTTCGTCCCTCAAAGTTTGATACCGTTAACAATCAAATTATTGAAAAAAAAGAATTATACAAAAATATCAAGATATAAATTTATCACAAGCATAATGAATGTTTGATTCATAACAAAAAATCTCAATTACTAATACAGTGGAAACTCGTTATAAAGAGATCTGATATAATGAAATATCTGATATAAAGAGGTAACAAATCTGGTCCCAGCTCTTAATAACTTATTGTTTTTTAACTCTGCTATAAAGAGATTAATGCTATAACAAGGTAATTTTGATGGTACCAAGCACCTCATTATATTGAGTTTCCACTGTAGTATCTTGCTGAACGTATAATGATAACCTATGCTACACATATACACAAACTCAATTATAGATCATCTCTGATGTTCAAACATATATGTAATTCAAATTGAAATCAAATGAGAGATTTAATATAAAATCTTTTTCCAATAATCATTTTACGATTTCCTGGTGATTTTTGCAAATGATTTCCATTTTATTGTGTTAAGGAACTGTAATTTCAAGAAATTCCTGACACAATGTATGATGATTCTAAATTCCAACCTTCTATATTCATCTTCATACACTTAAAATCATTGTGTAACGTAAAATTTTATAAATAAACTACTACGAAAAAAGGGCATGTAAAATTTAAGGAATCAAGTTAGAATTCATCACATTTCTTTTTATTTCCAATTCCTTCCCATAAATACATTATCTTGCTTGTTTTCAGGAGACAAAATACATAACATGATCACCCTGTTCTGAAGTTTCCTTCATTCTCTTATTCACACCTTTATACAATATCAACTTTATTTTAAAATCATTATCACTATACAGTTTATACAATAAACCTATTCCTTCTAGTAACCTTAACTCTTTCAAATATTCTGACAAAAAAGGGTAAATGATCTTATCAACATTCCCAAACGTAGGGAAGATAGGATTATAGTATAATCAAAAAGAAAAATTATGAAATTCTTTTAAAAATAAGGGTTTAAAATAATAATCATAATCTTCACAACATCAATATCATTTTAGAATCTATAGAATAAACCTTTCATTTCTTCCAAGTATAATTACTACGTATCATGTTTGGAAGGTCTGAAATCATTGTCACCTCACTCTCCCCATCTTAATCCATAAAACAGCAGAACATGTAATAGTAATAAACTTTTAACATTCGCAATACACCCCCTAAAGACATCACACAAATATGTTTGGGAGGGGGATTCTTGTATAACCAGTTAAAGGCTGCTAATCCCACTTATTGAAGAACTTACACTTACCAATATACAGTAATTTGATATTACAGAGATACAACTACCCCTTTACAATTATTCAAATATGTGCTAAGCTCAATCACTCTAATTGTACAGTACTATATAGACTCAGAAGATCTCTTACAACTTTAAACTTACATTCTTTTAATTGGTTGGATTGTGAATATAAGCTTTGCATTAAGCATTAGGTCCTTCATGCCACTAATAAGCAAAATATATGAAGTCAATTCAGGAGCAAAAATACCTGTGCATCACGTCTACTGGGTCAAAGAATTTATCATCACTGATACAACTTTTAATCCAAAAATAGGTACAGTGTATATAAAAAAAAAGTCAAATATTACAAACAGAGCTGCCAGCATTAATAAAATCTTTGCTCCATTCTGGTTATATTTGGTTATAACAGAGGTGGTATGAAAGTGAATTTAAAGAGGTGGATTGAATAATGCCCATACGTAATGCAATAAGGGGTCAGAATAGTAAAAATTCAAATTCAATCACCAATAATTTTCCCTGGAGAATTAAAACTGAAATAAAATTGCTCTGATCAAAATCAATGTGTCAGTTCTCGGTTCTCAGTTTTTTTAAAACACTTTTTCAAGATTTGTGAATAATTTTCCTGAATTTTCCTAGAAAGGAAAAAAGGAAACCTTCAAAATTACAACCTGGAAACGAAATGCCTCTGGCACAGTCTTCGGTGGGCGAAGGCATTAACAAGCAAGATAAATCATGGTATGGAGCAAGGAATTATCAATGTAGGCAGCTCTGACTATGAAATAAGGATTAATATTTGATTAGGATTAGGATTAACTCCAGACATCGCAAGCATAGCGCCCCTTTGACTGCATCTTCTTGATGTAATCCTCTGCTTCGGTGTTGCTCTTGCCTCCTTCTTCGCAGATGATCTCACGGATAGTACGCTGGACGTCAGGTGCCATAAATCGAGCATCTCTGTCAAGATAGATAAGAAAATTGAATTGTATTTGAATCATCACTACAGTAATTAACAAACAAATAACACTTGAAACAAATAGTTCAAGAAGACAAAGGATTAAGATGTAAATAATACAGTGATCAGATCACGAAAGTTGTAAAACTTGCCTGCTACAGAAACAACTAAGCAAAATGCTTGTTGTATGTGTGCCAGGGGCATCTGGAATCTTTTTACTGCTTATATTATCTTATATTACACAAAATCATAAAAAAATCATCCAATAATTGGTCAGCATAATTTACCAATCATTTTTCTTTCAATTTTTTTTTAAAACAACTTTTACTTCGGTAAAATATCCATCAAAAATATAAATGCCAGTGAAAGTATTTCTGGTTTAATTTGAAGCAGCATTTTACCTTATGCGTGCTCCCTTTGAGATTCAGTTAGAAGAACATCACTTACGTGGAAATCAACAACAATTGAAAAAAAAGCCAACAGAACAACAATTGCCCTAAATAGACATTTCCGCCCAAAACTGGAAGAAATTACAATGATAATTTCTTCCATCTGACAATCAGATATTCCTTTTTACTCACCCACAAACATAGATGTGACTGCCCTTCTCGAGCATGCTCCAGATCTGTTTCTGGCATTTCTTCATCAGGTGCTGTACATAGACCTTCTCCGCCGTCTCTCTTGAGAAAGCAACATGCATGTCCGTTAAAGTGCCGTTCTTCAAGTAATCCGCAAGCTCGTCCTTGTAGATGTAGTCTTCATCGCTCTTACGGCAACCAAAGAATAGGATGCTGTCACCGACCTTCTTGGCTGTGGTTAGGGAAAATAAAGACACAAAAATTAGGACTTGATTTTGGCATCTTCTGGATGTTTGATATTCTGAAGAGCTGTAAGGATATTGCATGAAGAATGTTTTCCTTTCTTGAGAAGGCAACATGCATGTCTGTTTTAACGTACTGTTCTTCAAATAATCCGCAAGCTCGTCCTTATAGATGTAGTCTTCAGTTCTTTTACAGCAACTTAAGAACAGGATACTATCACTAACCTTTTGGGCTGCAATAGGGAAATACAGAGATCAAACAAATATATAAGGACTTCACTTTACATTTTTGTAAATAAGAAATCAGAAGTACTGCAAGGTTCATTTTACTTAAAATTGCTATATCTTTCATGAGGAGAACTTGAGAAGCACAAATAAAAGTGTAAACTCATCTAACAATTTTAAAGAAATTATATAAAAATGAGAAGTACAGAAAACAAAGAGAACCAAGATGAGGAAAATAAGGAGAGGGGAATAGAGGAAATCAGGGAAGAAGGAGTGGAAGAAGAAAAAAAAAGAGAGAAGAGAACAAAAGAGATGCAAGATAAAGAGAATAATGAAGAAGAGATAAGAGAAAAAGAACTTACTTTCGTCTTTCCTGTAGAAGTCACTCTCCTGGATGAATCCCCTGAAGGGAGCCAGACCAGTGCCAGGTCCCACCATGATGACAGGGGTGGTGGTCTTGAAGGGTAGTCTGAACTGAGACTTGCGTACATAGATGGGTACTCTGTGGACGTTCTCGGGTCCATTGGGGACCTTATCCTTCAGCCAGTTGGTTGCTACTCCCTTCCCTATCCTACCGGTGGGGGTGGTGTAGCGGATGAGAACAGCTGTGATGGAGATCCTGTCAGCAGAAACCTGTAAAGTTGAATTAAAAGGACATATTTGGTCAGGTTTTTGTGTAGACACTAATGAGAATTTTTAGATCAAAGAATATTAGTCAATAAATGAAGAAGAACAGGTAACCATGTGCAAAGGATATTGTACAAAAATGAGTCATCTAAAAGTGGTTTCTAAAACAGAATTTCAACATTATGTGAAGATCAATGGATCTCATTTTGTATCTAAGACTGAATAGAAATAAACATCTCTCAATAAATCAAAATGAAGTTTTGTGATTGGTCGACATTTAACATGTCAAACACCCCACCTTAAGTTTTTATGAAAGGCAACTGAATTAAAATTGGGAAGGAAATAACAATGACAAAGATTTTTTTAGATTGTTGAAGGATGAAAGACTATGAATGGCAGATAGTTGGAGTGACAGATGATGACGGCCTCGTCATTTCATAAGCTCAAGTACACCATTTGAGCTTGATGAGATACACATACATGCAGAGATACCAACCATTCCGGAAACTGCTTGGGGTGAAATTTGTTATAAATTCAAGGCTTTCATCACGAGTAAATGGCTGAATAAGGTTATTAATGTCAGGTTTTTTTTCTCACATTTGTTCAGCTGTTGCGTTCTTCAAATTTTGGTTTTGACCTCATGCATATTCTGGAACGATTGGCATCTCTGTACATGTAACAACCACAAAGCATCAATTACCTTTGGTGATGACGAGATGGAGTAGTATCTAGCATGAAGACGAGGAAGCAGCTCACAAAGATGATCAAGAGGAATCTTGACAGAAGGAAGATCTTCAAGAATGGCTACGATGTTTCGGTGGCATTTAATCACCCAGTCGCTGTACTCTTTCTGCAAGAGGATAAACGAAGTTAAACAAATTAAAATCATGAATTCTTCCATCCAAAATTGAAATTAAGAATTCTTTCATTACAAAAAGATCTGTATGAACATTCCCTGGATTACATATATATGCCCCCCCCCCTATATTTCATACTCAATGGACAAGACATCCTTATTCTCAGTCAGTGAGAATTGCACAAGACAAAAGAGAGCTGTTATTTCCTCCTACTCTAAACGGAATGAAACCTTATGATAATGATTGGAATTTGCCATTTCCAATTTTTACAGAATATGGCTGTCAAACCATGTCTAAGATCAATTAATTCTATCAAATTTTTAGTCAAGGCCATTGTATTTTTGTAAATAGGCCACAAAACAATTTAACAGATAATAATATCAAAAGATGAAATGCAGCCCTTTAACAATGTCCAGTCACGAAGATGGTCATGGCATCAATGATAAGTCCATTTATATAGCATAAACACAATATGCATATTTTCTTTTACGCTTGATACAAGGAAATATATTACTATCCTAGCTATAAACTGCCGACCCTGCCATAACACCATTCAAGCATTTCAAGGCACCAAGTAGTAGATGATGTAAAGGTAGAACTATCTCTAACCTTTTTCAGACAAATGTTGGTTTGAAAGAATTTTTAACTAGCAAAAAAAAAAGTCTTCATTTTCTGTCCAACAGCTGGACAAGAGAATAGTTATCTCTTGCTTTTTAAAGCGAATCTATATTCTCCACTCTCCATTCTTTTATTTCTTTTTCTGCTGTCTAAGCGCATATGGACATGCTGTGGGTATGTGTTATACGCTATAAAAGAACTAAATATTATTATCATTATTATTATTTTTCACCCATAAGATTTGCATAATTACGATTGTGAAAGGCAGTTCGCATCCTTTGTATCTGTTTCGACCATGGAGATATTTCCAACCTGAAGATCTATCTCACCTTTCCCTCAGGGGTTGATGAACTCATTAGCAGAAGCTTCTCCTTCTCAGCTGAATCGGTGGCATACTCTGCCATCTCCTTCAAGACGTTCGTCCTAGGGCACGATGTGATGTCAAGGTAATGAGAGAAGGCAGTCTCGTAGCTGGTGGGGCAGGGGAATGGATGCTTTTTACTTGCCTCCTCTGTAAAACAAAGAATAAAGAATAAGATTTCAGAATAAGATGTCTGTATGATAGGAGGTCTAAGGTGGCATACTCTGCCATTTTCTTCTCAAAACGAATAAAGAAAAGATTTCAGAATAACTTGAGGATGTCTGTATGATGGATGCTCTGAAGTATGTGCGCATGAAGTTTCAGCTAAAAGGCATTCAGTCGATGAATATCCTCATAAATGTTAACCTTGTGTTAACACAAATATTCAAAAGAGAATGTATGAAAAGTATCTTGGCAAACTCTGATTAAGAATAATTTTAAATTTCGATGAAATATACACCCCATCTCAATTTTGCACTCAAAATGGCTGGCACCCTTCTCTGCATTCCAGTCACTTCATATGCAGTTGGTGTTTTTCAGGAGGAAGGCTTCATTTCACTTCACACCAGAGTTTTGTACATTGCGTATGTTAATGGTGCACAGATAAGCATCTCATCGCCGAGGAAGATGCCCATGTTACTCTGAGAAAATATGATAGGTGTAGGAGAATGATTTGTTTTTGCTCACCACCTCCATTAGATAAGAAAATATCTTGAGAGCATTGCTCCAATAGCTCAATACCATATCCAAGCAATGAGAGGAAGCAGTATTAGTTGGTAGGACCTATGGATGTCTGCATTTCACTAAATATTTCTACTAAGTATTAAAGAGAAATTTTAATGTGCTACAAGAATAATCAGAGGCCCTTGGTTTCGGGGAATAATTGATGTCAGTGTAGGGCAAAGAGAGTTTACACTGTCACATCTGTTTGGCAAACTAAGATAAAATCAAAGATGCTACCAAAAAAACTTGAGAATATTGTTCCAAGAGCACCAAGTTGTGTTAAGGCTGTTTGGAATAATATCTATTAGTTGAACAAAGATGTATTTGTTATTGACAAGAACAAAACTACTCACCATCAACATTAGTGAGAGTGAAAACTGTGCTAAGATCAGCATCAAGGATTTTACCGATCGCTGAAACCAACTCAGGGTCATTGGTGGGATACACAGCTACATGGTCACCACTCTCGTACCTAATGGCCAGAAGAGGGACAGACAAAAGGAAATTATAATAATGATAACAATAATATCTTGGATTTATATATAGCACCTTATTATGTCTATGATTCCTTCAAGCACTTCTGATATCATAACCCAGTCACTGGATGGCAATTCAAACCTAGCATAAATGCAGCCATGTTTGGCACACACATAATCAGATAATTTGTTCCTATATGTTTTCAGTCCCTAATAACACCTGGATAGAGTGCAGCTTTGTGGACAAATTTCTTGCTGAAGGAAATTAACGCCAAGGGTGGGATTCAAACCTACATCCCTTTGGTTGAATGGCAAGAGTCAAAACCACTACAACACACTACCTCAAACATGATCCTCTGGAAACTAATGCTGAATTTAGGCACTGTTCTGAAATTTATTCCCATAATGCTGGGAAACTGTTTGCTTTAATCATTTGTGATACATAATTAAACATGAAAATTCAGATAATGTTAAGAAAGAAATTACTGTTTCAGATTCTTTCTGTGCTTCAAATGTTACAGACTATAAAAAAAAAAAAAAAAAGCTTTTTAATTCAGACAGTATTTTAAACCTTAATTAAGACGTTAATTAACTTTACATTTCCCTTCACATCAAAAGCAAATGAGCCATGAGCTTCTGCAGGTGTATTTACATCTTTACTCACGAACACAATGCAAAACATTCTTTAAACACCGGTATGCATGTTCACTGTAGAAACTCGATGACTTACAGATTTCAGTCAAGAGCCTTTAAACTTACCTAATCCTTGAGCCAGAGATGTCAAATTCAATGTGCATACATGACCTGTCTCCACTTTGATGAAGCTCACGATTGACAGCCACAGGTGCAAGGTATGGGTTCTTGGCATCATAGGGCCTACAGAAAATACATTTCAATCAGCCATGAGAAATGATATTCAAATAAGGGAGATGATGTATTAGGTTTGGAAGGGACTCCCTGAATTAAATTTAGTCAAGCTTGCCTCAGTGAAACTGAAGAGATGGTGTTAGGGAAGAAATAGAATATGAAGACCTTTGACACAGGCAATTATTTGATTCACATGTAGGCAAGTTTCAGCAAAATTAATGGGAGAATTTCATGACAGTCACACCACAAATATGAATTTATTTGTGGTGCTATTCATGACTGTGCAATTCATTTTACTTGAATACAGACATATACTGATCATCTGATAGAATCTTAAGAATCAGGTCACATACAAAGAGTACAATAAAGAAAAAAATACCCGATGGACCATACTAAAGTAAAGTTATGACTAAAGACAACATAAAATTAACACAATTAATTTTTTTTTACTACCGTAAATCATCAAAGAATATTAAAGACTTGCATGAATTTCAATACTGGCTTTCAGGATGGTTCCTTCCAATTATAACAATAATGATAACAACAATAGCAACAACATAATTTATATCATTGCCCTAGTTTATTGGACGGTACAATAAAGACTTACGGTTTCTGATTCTTGAATGATCCTAGTCGGGCTACCTCTCCGGCAAACACCTTCTCGGGAATCTCGGTGTGTTCAGTCACTGCATATTGGCGTATGCTGTGGAATGAAAATATAAAAATGCCATGATACTGTCAAATTTTTAATAATTATACGTGATCACACAATTAAAGGAACGATATTCAACTTGCATTGGCCATATAATAGCCAAAGCTGGGAATTTTGTTAATCAAACATCTTTTTTTTTCAGAGCATTAGGATGCATGTTAATTGTATCTTGACATGTACTGTTAATAAATTTTTGCTTGGGGGATTTACTTGGGTTTCGATGAATTCACATGCATGAATTCGCAAAGATTTTCACTCTATATAATGCCATAGACCTACAATTATTTTTCAAAACATTAACATGTATAAATATGCCTAAAATTCAGTAAATTCACTCAAATTTAAATAAGCCAATGCCATGATATTGGATTTAGAAGAAAAATGACATGGAACTGCAGATTTCAACTCTATATCATATATCATATGATTACAATGTTTTGAGGTAAAATTAAAGCAAACAATGATACAAACCAGGAATTTCTCAATCAACATCTCCACATGTAAAATATGTGTGCTCAATCAAGTCATATTTGCAAGAGAATTAAACCAATCAAAATGGATGATTGCATTACGACATTGAAAGACAAAAAAGTGAATCAAATAAGGGACTTTCATTCAAACATTAATAATGACTCTAGCAGATAAAAAATTTGTTTATAAAAAATGGTAATAGAATCATACACCATTTATGCAGGAACTTTTGCTGAGGTCACACATCAGATGACACTAATTTGTTTAAATCCCCAGGTACGTGGATAAAAAAAATACTATTTCATAATTGATATTTAGCTACCAAGTTGTCATAGTTTTGTTTGTCTTTCAAGATACATGTAAAGAAATTCTCTTTTTTGCTCACCATGAAAAACTTTTAGTGCATGGTCTATAAACCAAACAGAAAGGGTACATGTATGCACAATAAGATTGCAAGTCATTGCAATGATCATAACTAAACAAAGAATTTGAACTTTTGTGGGTTTATGAATAAAATATCAAAGGTCTGACAATTCAAAGGGTGACAATGGTTCTGTGTGTCAATGCACCAATAGTCATTGTAACAAGGGTCATTGTAATGTGAACTGTACTTTGCACTCTGAGCGTAAAAGAAGTCATTAGAGTGTGAAATATTATCAATTATTCTTCCTGCAATAAAACAGAAAAGAAGAGAAATAAAAGCGGACTGTGAAGGTGAATTTGTACATTGTACAAGTTGCAATTGAATCTCTTTCTGAATGCAACTCGATTTGGTAATTTTTTATTTTGACGCTACAGAAATGGGATCAAATAGGGTAATTGATCTATACGCAGGATATTCCACGAAAGTATTCTGTCCGTTCTTGGGGGGCAGAAGCAATGACATGGGCTGGTTTCATACATAAAACCTGCAGTATCTGCAAAAGGAGAATATATAAATCTTGGGGAGGGGAGGAACGAGCATTTGATCACTCAGGATAACTCTGTGAAATGCTTTTCCTAAGCCTCGACATCACTGTCTTCCTTCAAGGGCAACCTCAAGACTTATTAATTTTAAGGACCTCTTAAATTGACTTTCATTACCTTGCATTTCATATAACTTGCTGTGAGCACCTTAAGCATTTAAAAGTGCACGACATAGGATCGATGTATTATTATCATTATTATCTTTATTACATATTTCATTCATCTTCGAATTCTATTATAATTCGCTGAGAATGGGAAAACCTAATATATTCTCCTTCATGAAAGAAAAACCATAAACCAAAACTAATGTAGCTATGTAGAGCGTAATCATGACCTCATAGACAGGTGTCATGTGACAACTATCCTTGAAGGCTATTTAATAGAGGGAAAGTATTGTGATGATAATTTCAACATTGCATGACTGAAACATTATGAGCATGTATGCAGTAAAATATTGTAAATATTGCATCAAGAGCAAAGATAAATAATGTGATGGACTTTGTCCTTTAAATGCCAACATGAAAAGCGTCAAGTGCACTGTTCAATGCCCTGAGAGAAAGCATTGCGTTTTCAAGAGAGAGAGAGGGTAAGAAAGAGAGGGAGAATGGGTAAGGTGAGGGACAAACTTTAAGGTATTTATCAAATGCAAATATGATGTAATATTGACATGGTTTGGATTTTTTTACAAACTTTTTGAAATGTGATATCCTTATTTGGCACACATACTTTTTTCTCAAGATCTTTTCAGCACATAAAAGGTGAGCAAAAATATAGGAAAGTAGTTACAGTACAAGAACAAGAACTATAACAAAGTACATTCACTTTGCACTTGATTTGCATTCCATACAATAAAAGCATTTTTGGTTTATAGGATAAATTCAAGTCTGAAATCATTTCAATTCCATCCAATTCAAATTCAGTAAGAATGGTTACTGAGTATTGGCAAAAACCCTGAGATCTACAGTATTATATTATTGTGATTGAACATCAATATCAAGCTTTAAACATCCTGTTCTATATTCTGTCAAATACTTAACTAGAAAAGTAAGAAATATTACCAGTAACTGTTTCATTGGATATAAAGTATCCTGGATATATGGATTGATTTTTCATTTCTAGTGAGAATCAATTGATCATTGCAAACTACATGAATTGGGAATAGTAATCTATGTACATGTACACAGTCATCACTGTAAAGAAATGAGACTAGAGTGAGACATCTATGCATACAATCAGATATGCCAGGGGGTTAGAGGCAAAAATGCATAAGATTACAATCAATTCTCATGACCCAATAATAACCAATGGTCCGCAACGGCATGAGATCAATTGAAATCCATGCAACTTTTGTGAACTAATGTGAGAGATAGAAAGGGCTGAAATATGTGAGGCTTGCGTACGAAGCCTTACACTTGGTTGGTCTGTAATAATACTATCTACGTGTAAATCAGATATTCAATTACACATTTTTTTATCTTTTAAAAGCCCCCTCACACAAATGTGAATCGAGGCGAATGCAAGCTGTCGAATTGGATAAATATGGAAGGTTCTTCATGCAGCGCAAAGGCGAGTTGGTCATGTCACAAAGGTGTCTCCTATGGGTCAAGAAAACCTTGAGGCAAAAATGCATAAGATTACGATCAATTCTCATAACCCAATAATAACCAATGGACCGCAACGGCATGAGATCAATTGAAATCCATGCAACTTTTGTGCATTAATGTGAGAGATAGAAAGGGCTGAAATATGTGAGGCTTGCGTACAAAGCCTTACGCTTGGTTGGTCCATAATAATACTCCCTACGTGTAAATAAAATATTTCATAATACTTTCTTTTATTTGTAAAAGCCCACTCACACAAATGTGAATCGAGGCAAATGCAAGCTGTCGAATTGGGTAAATATGGAAGGTTCTTCATGCAGCGCAAAGGCGAGTTGGTCATGTCACAAAGGTGTCTCCTATGGGTCAAGAAAACCTTCGCGTTACAACTTTGCAAATTGTAACGCGCATTTTCATTCGCACACGGTACGCGAATTGAACAAGATGCGCGGGAAACATTGATTTTGATTGGCGCATACCAATCAACTGCAACTGGCGATCAATTGCAACTTTTGAGCAACATCCCCATAAAAGACTCTGTATTATTCCCATTCAAGTCTACCTGAACTTGCATTCAGGTGTAAGAGGGCTTTAAAGCAGCATGTAGTTACTATTGTTGAGTCATACTCGTAATCTCATTAGCTGTACATTACACTACATGCTTGATTGATAAGATAACAATGGTATAATGCCCTATTGAGTGGAAGGTCTGCAACATCACATGGTGGATTTAATATTGACATAAGAAATAGGTTGGATTCAAAGGTCATTGATGATACAATATGCAAGTGTGTCTTGTACATGTGCTCAAGCTTAGGGAAGGTAGACTCTAGTTTCCAATCGTTACATAATTTTTAGATACTTCTCTTTTTATAAACCTAATGGTATGGTGTAACCGTGGGGGTATTATAGCTTTTACATTGAAGTACATGCATTCCTATGATCACATTAAGTTTTCACACAATAAAAATCATAATTGTTGTACTTTTTGCAAGATGAAGAACTACACAAGAGGAATCCATGTACAACAGCAATGTGCACCACATGGCTTCTCCGGTAAAGCCCCGGTCACATAGGACCCCACAAGCAACACGATTCACCCCGACTCTTTGTTAATTCACAGTTAACTGCCTCAGAACAACGATTCAGGGTCAATCGTGTTGCTTCTGGGGTCCTATGTGACTGGGGCTTTACAGCTAATATTTTGTGATCGCTCCGCCGCGCAAAAATTTTATTTTTTCACCGCGAGACTCGCTGACTTTTTTCTTTCAAGTCTTTTGCAACTTTTAAGACTATTTTCGCGAAAATCGGGCGTATGGTTACGTCGCGGCGCCACTTTTTTTTACATGCATGGCAGACCGAAAATCGCTCAAAAACGTGATTTTGTGTACAAGGTCAATGTAAATTATGATTTCTGTCTGAATTCATAAAGATGTAATTATTTTTAATTTTATGGGTTGTAATTGATTCATTTTAGCATAAATATGCTTAAAAAATGTTCTGCAATAAATTTCATACAAAAAACAATAGAAAACAAAAGGTCGAAAAAACAAAGAAATACATAAGAAATTCATAAAATATCTTGTCACACCAAATTTTTTTCAAAGTAGTATTGTGAGGAATAATATGGAGAGTGTTCATACCAAAAATGAGTTTTCTAGGAGCTTCAATGAGTGAAATAGAGCAGAAAATATGATTTCCTTCATAAATTTGCATAAATCAATAAATTAAAAATAGAAATCATAAATTTTCAGAAAATCAAACTATACAGTCATGTAGTTTACACTCTACACTATGCACGTGCAAAATTTTGTGGCGATCGCGCGATCCACGGCCGAGATCCCCCAGTATAAACTTGGTCTGAAAAGGCCCACTTAAAATAGGGTTATGGTTAAATTGGCATGCACCAAACCACGACTACCACTAAATCAATATTACGCTTAGTTAATAGAAGGCTCCAATGTANGCTACCATACCCTTCAGACCATAGCGCTGGGCTTCCTTGGCCAACCGAGTGGAAAACTCTTCCCCTGTGCCCGTTTGGGATCCATAGAACACTACAACGTTACGATTCTGGAGAGGTAGATGAAAACAGTTTAGAGATATTGTTAATTTCTGTGCTGAAAGAAAAAAAAATACATACATGTAAAGTCATATATTTCTGAAGAAAACTATTTGTCACCCTGATGTCAATTTTATATTATAAACATATAAAAATGTAATTACACAAACACCTTAAAATACTGCTAACAGTCTAAAAGCGAATAACACATTAATAGTAAGAATAATAATGGTGGCTACTTATATAGTGCACAGGTCCCCCTTACCAGTGCTCATGGCACTAAAATTTTAACAGAAAACTTGCATTTAATAATTCCTAGCAGCCAAGATCATCTACATGTAGGATGTTTAAGCTTGTATCCTTTCCTATTTTCCCATTACATGTAGATGTGACTTGCTGCCAATTGTGCGGTTCAAAAACTTTGCAAGTCAGATAAAGCTTTCATAAAGTGAGGATAGTATACAAAAAATATGATGTAATGCTACTCCCATATTGTGATGATGAGGAAAATTGTTGCATGCATGATAATTCAATCCCCTCTCATGATGGAAATGAAAAACTACTTTATTAGTCACCATGATATTGAATAAATTATTTATATATATGCAATGCATAAAGCATTATGCAGTAAAAAAAAAAAAAAAAAAAAAAAAAAAAAAAAAAAAAATCAGGCCTTCATTTTGGCAAGCTCATTTCCAAATACCCATGCTGAAAGGCATACAAGATGAAAAACATCTAATGTATACGGTCAGATAAAAGCGGTCATTATTATGACATTTATGATATGATGAGAAAAATCATTTTCTTTTCTTTTGTATTTATTTGAATGGATTAATTGTCAATCACATAGTAGTAACTAATTGGCTAAATTGATAACGCTCTTGCATTGAGTCAGCCAGAATGTAAGGCCTTACTTTTTTTTCACTGTGTAATGTACATGTACATGTAATATGGGATAAAATTACATGTACTGTAGCCTATGCAATGAGGGGATTTGCAAAATTATAATATTATAAGCAAAAACAGTCTCTATTTTCAATCAAATAGCATATTGTGAGCATTCATATGGGAGGAGATGAAATAAATTATGTATACTACTAATGCATATTGCTAATTAGGTGTGATAATTAAATAATCAAATTAATACTGGCAAACGCTGCAATGCCTTGTAGTATATTTGTTTTTCTACAAAGTGATGAATCAATAGTCTTCAATGTATTTATACTTTGACAATACTATATAGGTATCAGCATCCACATATTGATCTTGCAGGAAAACAAACGAACAAGTCAAATATTATTACCGATATTGCTTTGCAGGAGTCATAATCGTTCAAGCATTTCTAAACAGGTGGAATATTGAAGGTTAAAATATTCCTTTAAATATGATGGCAAATTTCATTTTCTAAAATTTGTTTAAATCATCCTGTATAGCATATGTTATGAGAGTGAAAGGGATCTAATAATTCATCTTGTGACTGTCCTTGTACAAATGTAGGTGACCTACAAATAAACTTTCACATGATCCATGGACCTATAGCTCAGCAACTACTTACAAAATGGAAAGCAGCCATACAAGTCATAAATGTTTGAATTCAATACATGCAAAAATTATAAATATAAAAGGATTTTCTGCTGCAGATACATGCCTGTGAGTACAATTGAAATGAAATATTCAGGGTAGTTTTTGCAATGACCTTAGCAAGAAACATACACCTGTAGCTGAAACTAGATGCATTAAAAGGTAATTCCAAATTCCTCCCAAATTCCAAATTCATCCACATTGTGCTGCACTCAACCCAGGTTGACAGGAAAACGAATTCCTTTCAATGCTCGTGCTCTGGGACGGCAATTACTTCAGCAGGGATAAAAGTAACAGACTCTGCAGAGTGAATACCATAATTGCATATAATTGCCATAATAATTGCACATATAATTATCAAAATAAGTGAAAGTTAAGTGTTTTCACTGTGATGAGCAATTCTTGATCGTAATATCATACTTACTTCTGATCATCATCTCCCAATCCAAGCTCAAATATCCTCTCTCCGCCGAGCTCCTCCAATCGTTTGTCCAGATATTTTCCCATGGCATTATAGTGTTCATAGGTCTTATTTCCCAAACCAAATACCTACAATAAATTATACATCAATGGATCATAAATTTGAATTCAATTTCTACAAAAATATGCTATGCAACTGCAACCACTATTCTTGAAGTACATAAAAATGGTTAAAACTACAGCCTTTCACAATGAAATTAAATAAAATCGTCAAGCATTTACAAAAAAGACCTAATACATTTCTAATAAAAGTGAACATTAAAGATTAACAATCCACCATGACCAAATTCGGTCAATTTCATAAGTTCCCTTCTGGAAAAAATTCCATGAGATTTCCTTGTTCATTACATCAACATCATCATCATCATCATCATCATCATCATCATCATCATCATCATCATCATCATCATCATCATGGTCATCGTCGTTGACATTGACATCGTCGTCGTCGTCGTCGTCGTCGTCGTCGTCATCATCATCATCATCATCATCATCATCATCATCATCACAATCATAATAATCATTATCATCATCATCATCATCATTACCATCACTGCCATCATCATTACCATTACAATTACTCACAGCATATCTGACTCCAGTAAGATCCCCATTGCCATCTTGTAGCCAGTCATAGAACTCTTGAGCATTATCAGTGGGGTCTCCTTCACCATATGTGGCCATACAGAAGATAGCAAGAGAGTTTTCAATGTCTGCCAGTTGAGACAGGTCCTCCTATATGTTGAATAGATGGCAAAATGTCAACAATGTATCAAACATGTACATGTATGATTTTCATTTGTTAAAGTTTTTACTACACAAATGCATGGCGAGCTAAACCATTAAAAGTGGTAGTCTGCTGCCATAATCAGCAGAGTTGGTAAGTTCATGTATATGAAAGCCGAACTTGGTTTTGTGTATACAGCTCCAGAAGATAAAACTAAGATAGGGTGAATTCTCTACCACATGTGGTCAGAATTTATGCCTTTGTCATCATGCAATTTAAAAAAAAATACACGTACAGTCGAAACTCACTATAACGAGGTGCTTGGGGCCATCAAAATTACCTTGTTATAGCAGTAATCCCTTTATAGCAGATTAAAAAAACAATAAGTTATTAAGAGCTGGGACCAGATTTGTTACCTCTTTATATCAGATGTTTTGTTATATCAGATCTATTTATAAAGAGTTTCCACTGTATTTCCAATTCACATCAAGCTATCAGAAATATGTGACAAGCTATCAGAAATATATGACAAAAACTTATCAAATTATGACCCCAGTTGCATACATACATGTATCACTTCAAAGTTGTGTAAAATTGCTTTCTGAGACCTTTGACCTTCAAAATAATGCCCCCCCCCCCCCATGTGCGCTGAGACATAATTCGTATAAATTGTAATCATCTACATGTATATTTCATGAAAGAAAGTCAATAGCTGTTTTATTTTTCATCAAGTACGAAAATAATAAACTTTTATTTACAATATCATCAATTTCAGGCCAGTGGATGATCCTTCATGATTCAGGACTTGTGTGATAAAAAAGCTCCAAAATAAGATTGACTGATAACACGATATGTTCGAAATCAGATCAGCTGTCCACTGACCTGATAAACTTCACCCTTCCCACTCAGCACTCAGCAATCCAGTATCCATTGACCATAAAAGAAATACTTGATGTTGTATTGAGAATACTTGAGAAA